>VYZT01056883.1:54034-65943 GCA_013400735.1 Pomatostomus ruficeps | reverse complement strand
AAAAAAAAAAAAAAAAAAAAAAAAAAAGGTCCCTCTTCAGCTTTTTTGTACACTCTCTTTAGGCATCAGAAGGTTGCTCTAAGGTCTCTCCTGAGCGTTCATTTCTGAACAACCCCAGCTTTCTCAGCCTGTGCTCAAAGGAGAGGTATTCCAGGCTTCTGATCATTTTTCTGGCTCTCCTCTAGACTCACTCTAAAACATCCACATCTTTTTTCATGCTGGGGACCCCAGAGCTGGATGCAGTACTCTAAGTGGGAGTCTCACAAGGGCAGAGTAGAGTGGAAGAATTGCCTCCTTTGACCCGCTGGCCACACTTCTTTAGATGCAGCCCAGGATATGGGCGAGTCATGTTACCAAGTCATGTTGAGCTCTTTCCACTTGACTTTAGGTCACCTCCTCTTCTAGCTATTGTTTGCTTCCTCTTCCCGGGTCAGGGCCTATGTTCACAGACAGGGAATGTTGGTAAGTAGTGCAGGTGACCAACTCCAGGAATGGAAGTTGCACACACAATTAAGTTGCTTCTTACAGCACCTGAGGAGGGGATTCACAGCTGTCAGTACACCAGGCAGGACACCACAGCTGAGTGTGACAAAACACCAAATGGACAAGAGGTACACAACCACAACAGTTCTCTCTCATCTTCCTGGATTTACACCAGGAGGTAGGATGATGGTTCTCAGCCTGAGACTCTACCTGAGTTTAAACAATGACCCCTACTCAAATACATGAGTTCCCTGCTTCCATTAGAAACAGGGAAAAAATGGGTAGAGTCACAAATAATAACAAAAACAGAGACTTTTGTAAAATAGTCTAATCATTACTGGAGTCACCCCTGGAACAAGACCTCTATCCCCTATGTTGCTGCCTTGGCCTGCACAGGATGTAAGGCAAACCTGGACAAGAAACTGAACTGATTTACTGTTCAGTTCAGATTATAAAAGCAAGTGTTGTGGTTTTAGTAGTGGGAAAGGGGCCATAAAAATGGCTCCTGTGAAAAGTTTCTGGAATTCTTCACCATTTCCAGCAGAGCCAATCTCTGATGGTTCTCAAGATGATGGACATGTCACTGGCCATATTTGGGCCAATTAGAAAGGTTGGATACACCTCTGTGATGACATATTTAAGGAAAAATCAAAACAAAGTGTGCACACAGCTGCCTTTAGTTAGAGAAGGAGGAGGATGTGAGAACATGTGAGGGAAAACAATATGGAGACACCAAGGTCAGTAGAGAAGGAGGGGAAGGAGATGCTCCAGGCGCTGGAGCTGAGATTTCCTCCGCAGGCCGTGGTGAGACGATGGTGAGGCGGGGTGTCCACCCTGCAGCCCATGGGGTCCACAAGGGATGCAGAGACCCACACGCAGTCCGTGGGTGAGGTGCCAATGTTGGAGCGGGGAGATGCCAGAAGCCGCAGTAGCCGTAGATGCCAGAAGAAGCCGTAGCAATTGCAGCCCAGTGAGAGACAGAGACAGAGATAAAAGTCCCACAGTTTATGGAGGAGGTGACCACACTGGAGCGGGTGGATGTCGGAGGAAACTGCAGTCCAGGTGGGAGACCCGGTTGGAGAGAGAGGGGCCCCCTGCTTCCATGCTGGAGTAGTTTGTCCATGGAGGATTGCATCCCGTAAACCCACACCATAGAAATTCACAGAGAACTGTCTCTCATGGGAGGGACCCCATGGCAAAAGCAGAGGAAAAAAAAACAAAACTCCTCTCCCTAAGCANCCCCCCTCTCCTTCCCTCCTCTGCCCAGCTGTGGCAGGGGAGGGAACGAGTGAGCGGCTGCCGTGGGTGCCTGGCACTTAGCCAGGGTCAAACCACGACAGCAAGTCAGAAAACAAACATGACAAGAACACTGCTCCAGCACTAAGAGAGTTTTAGCCCAACTCTCAAGACTTCTTATGTATTTTTCACAAATGAATAATTGATTAAACGCATAAAGAACATTATACTGGGAGTTAAAAATTATCTAACTTTGCTTTTGTGCTAAATAAATCTTGAGGTTCCTAAATCAATTCTTCTTATCTCCTCATCTGGTGCCTAGATTTAGCAGCATGCAAGCTATTCTGCTTTACTTAAGAAGCAGTTCTTATGTTACAGTCTTCCAGAAACTGTTTTCTTATCATGCCCTATCCTAACAAAAGAGTACTGACCCTTCAGCATAGTATTGGTTACTGCTGACTACTGACACATTACTCAGACTATAGATACTTGGAGAAGAGATCATATTTTCATTTTTTCTGTTCTGTATTCGTTTTATTTCTGCATTTCATCACCAGCATTCTAGAACAGCTTCTGTTGTGGTTATCTTCTTTGCTTTTTTTTTTCCTCCCAACTCTTTTGTCACTTTCTCACTTCCATCTGTTTTGAAAAGCTATGTTCATGCTTACTAAAATCTTTCAAATTTTGCATTTTCAATTGGAACTGAAAAAAGCGCAATATCAAACACAGCTTTAAAATGGAAGCAGAATAAGTCTGGGAACCACCTCTAATCTCCCATTTTGTGTTCCTGTAGCATACACACACATCCACATGCAAGTGTGTCCATGAATTTGCACAAGCCTGCTTTGTCCCTCTGATTCTTAAGCCTGTTGAAATTAATGGGGAGGTTCATCTTAGCACTGATGAACAGATTTGATAAGGCTAAAATTAGATCTCATATTCACCTGTAATTATATTCCAAAATGTTACACTACAAATGATCTTCGGAGCGCAGATGCTCACACCAATTACTGACACCAATCCAAGAGAGTTAGTATATAGACCTAACCAGACACACCAAGGAGGACAGCAGGCTCTAATTTCTTCAATAGAAAACCAAGGCAAATCTAGTACTCATTCCCATTTTTGCCCTGAGCAGTAAATCAGCAGTATTCTTCAGTACTGATTTAATTTAGAATTAAGAGTTTTCCTTAATATGATGCCTACACTCTATCTCACAAACCTAATTTTTAACATTAAAATGTGACATAATATGAAAACTGCTGACACAAATAATTGACCGCTTTATTATAAATAGAATACTTGAAGTTATTTTTAAAATGCCTCATAAATCCACATTAAGTCTACTTTATTGATTTCAGAAAAGTTCATTTTATTTTCATAGTCATAGTCCATGATCTGTGCACTTAAGAAAAACCACTTTTTTCAGTTTTAACTGTCATTGAAATACCCTTCACTTCAAAGATATCAAGAAATTATCACTATTCACTTTCAATACAAAGCCTCTTACTTTTCAGCTGTCATTTTTAAAAAATCATACTGAAAATAGTGTTTCTAAGCAGAGTTCAGTTGCAGTGTAATAAGTAATAATTTCATCAATTAGCAGTATTCAGCATCCACTGAGAGTTCTCTCACTATTATTTTATTCATAGAGTCCTTTGTGGAAGTAGCATGCTAAAAAGACCCATTTATCCTTCAAGGTTTTTCATAAATGTGTCATACATCCTAGAAAACAATTGGTTATTATTCTTGCTCAATCTAAATAACTATAATAACTTCCAGGTGTAAAACCTCCCTTTGTACTTCCAATCTTCTTTACTCCCATTATGGGTCTACATTTTTAATACCTTATTCTAACACTTCTACCTACCTTCACAAATGAATTCTGGAGTTTTGCATGGATGCTAGACATGCCTGGATGGAAGGGTAGTCAGCTTATTGTTAAGATCAGAATAGAGTTGGGTTCCATAGAATGCCCCGTACAATCAAGGAAAACCCAATCATTTTATAATGAGCAAGATGCTGCTATAGATGCTGTACAGTGCAGCGGCTGTACAGAAAAATGCTGTGATTATTAAACTCAGCAACAGCTTGCTTGCAGTGAATATTTTACTTCTCCTTCCCCCCAGATCCCTCCACATATTTATCAGCACGTTTTTCCTCTCTCAGAAGCACGTCCTGCCTTCTGTCCTTCCATCACAAGAGTGCAAAGGGCTCTCTTCAGAGCATAATATCCTCCTTCCCTAATTGACGGACAAAGATGCAGTTGGGCAGTATGAGGAGCTCTCTCAAGGCGGGGGAGACAGCCCTGTGCCGAGGACACAGCACAACAAAACACCCCGGTCTTGGGAAACTTGCATCTCCTACACAGCAGCCTGCTTCATTCTCTCCACATTGGCCAAATATTTGGTTGACTGAGAAAAGCCCAGCCAGGACAGCTCATTCCACAGAAGTTTCAATTTAAATAAGGCCTCTCAGAGCACAGTTAACAAAATCATGCCAAAAACCATGGCAAGCATGCAGCAATATATTAATAAATAAACTAGGTACCACAAAAACCTCTCTGAATATGGCACAGAGACCAATCTCCATGATAAATATAAACCTAATGACATAGAGTGTGTGACTAACACTTGACAGAAGAGTGTCCTTAGGAAGAACATATTAACTAAAGGCAAACTTTCAATTTTTCCACCTTCTACAGCCTGAAAGTGGTGTGCATAGGTACATCTATAAAAAAACCCACATACCAACAAGACATGTAAATCAGAAATGGCTGCCTGGACACTTTGCTCCTTAATTACATATATAATTGTTTTTGAACCTGAAATTAAAATGTCAGAATGCACCATGATTGCCTTTAACTGATGACTACCATCCCATCTAAATGGAAATATTTAGATTCATCACCTAGATACCTTTTTAATTTGCTTTCAAATAGAGTCACAGGCAAGCATGTCTGCCTTCTCCCATCTGCACTGTTGGTGTCAAGTTGAACTGGAAAGGCCAACCATTTCAATGAACTAAAATAAACGTAATTTTAAGGTCAAGTCACTTGTAACACTTCAGGCAGCAAATGTCATACTGGAAATAAAATTGAACCTTGGCTTGAGCAGAGATGAAAGGTTTGGCATTTCAAGGACTTCATTGTGTTTATCACTTTAAATCTACAAATTAAATACCAATATCACATACATCAATATTTATCAAACTAATAATGCTTTCTGAAATTATATCTTTAAATCCTGGAAGCATTATTAAAAACAAAATACTTCTATAGGTGGCCTTACTCTTAATTCAAATGGTGAAGTCTCTGCAAGACCTAAAAACACTGAAAATTGGCTTAGAGAGGCATCTATGACCACAGTAAGAACCCAGATGTTTCACAGGAAGGTCTAGGTATTTTGACAGAGGAAAGAAGTGAAATTGCCAAACTCAGACCACAGTGTAAAAAATCAAAGATGTTGAAAAAGTAGATTATTTCATTTGCGATTTATTATTTCAATAATATTAAGAAAAGACTTCTTTACATATTTTGATCTAAACAGTCCCCACACTTACTTGCTTTGTCATTTCCTCCTCACTGTGTCTTCTAACTTTTGTTGTTACTGTTGGTTTTTTCTAATCCTGTTTGAATCCTACACTCTTTGCCATATGCAACAGCAAAAAAAAGGGGGGTATTTATTATAGTTGTAAGAGTCTATGAGGCAAAAAAAGAGCAATTTAAAGTTTAAACTATAGACCCAGTCAGAATTACCTGTTATTTCATAAAAGAATACATCTGGATCATTTAAAGGCAAAATGTTCTTATTTCTAAAAAAACATTATTATGAGAAGGAAACCAGAGAATTTAGTTCAATTCTTCCCCTTACTTCTTTAGCTGCTTTCTTCCCCAATCACAATTTGACCTTTTTTAAAAAATTTATATTTTGAATTATGGCATTGCATATTGCATTATGGAACTACATATACACCAAGAGGACGAAATGCCCCCAAGATCTCTGTAGCCACTCTCTGTTGGCACATTTCACAAACTGATGCTCTGCACATGTAGAGATGCCAGAGATTTATGCTGTGCTGATTTGCAAGAATTCTGCCCTTAGTATAAAAATGACAGCAAATGAAAACGAAAAGACTTTGAAAAACATGCCCACACAAACACCACCCTCTGAGCTTCTGATAAGGCATTTATGGCCAAAGGTTCCTAATCCCAAATGTTTGATTTCTTTGCCAAATCACATACTTGCCGAAGTCTCATATAAAGGCACAAATCCTGCTCTTCTCAAAGGCGACAGCACAGGGCAGGGAACAGAGTGTGTAACACTGCACTGATGAAATAAAAAAAGGAATAGAAATCATATGCTAATAAGAGGAGGGAGGTTGCCAGGCAACCAGGGAGGGAGAGAAAGCAGTTTTTGATTTGAACTCGGTGCTGTCAAAGGGTTAGCATAGCCAGAACAAACAGGACATATTCAATCCAGCTTGTCTGCAGCCACCAGGAATTTCAGCTTTTCTCAATATTTTAACTAGAAGTGTGTTCTCAACTCAGTGCCAGTTACATTTGTGTTCCCTGGGTCATTCTACTGACAGTGGCAAAATGGTATAGGATAGCATGGACAGTAGAATTTTTCAAAGTGTTAATCTGAAAAGCAGCAGCTTGTGCCTTTGGGTAGCACAAACTGCACCATGCACAGACACTGGCCAGCAGGATGAAGAGAGATAAGTAGTCTTGGGTCCAAGCAAATCCCAGTCCATCAGATACAGCGACACCTCTCTGGGCTGCACGGCAAACTGGTCAGGTCCTGCCCTGCTGCTAAAACTGCACCCCTTCAAATGCATCTCAAATGTCTGCCCTGCAGTGCTGCACTCTTGTCCCAGCTGATCCGCAAAATCCTGCCTCATGGATATCAGCTTCCTATATCAACATGTAGCTGGACTTTCTTAAGAGATGTAACACTAAGCAGAAGAAAGAATAAAATTCAAGTTTGGTCTACAACATAAAATCATCACGAAATTCATTTCTGTAGCTAAAAGAAAATGAATTTCAGCTCCTGCTTGTTTTCAGAGTTGCCAACTGCAGTGACTACTCATAAGTCTCAGCCACAAGAAGGGTGAGAAATAGCAGTTCTTACTTGAAAGACCTTACAAAAAGGGTAAAATTCTAAGGATATGGAAAAAATTGGAAGTTCAACTCATAAGTAACATTAAAACACAAAGGTTGAACAAAAATGAAAAGCACAAGTTGTTTTTTTTCCCAACATAATTATTTTGGAGGGCTTGACTGCTACAATCTAGCAAACTATTGGGAGTAGAGGCAAGACCATACATAATTCCTTGCGCATCAACAGGATTTGCATATAAAACACAAAAAGATAAAATGTTTCATACAGAAGACTTTCCTTCCTACTTGCCAGATCAAATTTTAACCTGATGAGTAAATCATTGTTCAATTCTCTAAGACAGACATGATAATTGTGGTCTGTAATCTTCCACGAGGTCTAAGCAATCATGCTATAATTGCTGTTCCACTCAGCTAAGAGTTTATTACAATAAAACCACTAAAACAATGAAAAGGCTTGAGAAACTCATTAAGCAAAAACAGCTAAACAGGAAGTTTTGTTTTCTCACTGACTGCTTGTCAAATGACCCTAGGAAGACACAGCCATCAATCTGGAACAGCCATCTGATCATCACAACAAGCTATAAAGCAGTAGGATTTCTACATATTAAAGCTTCATTATGGAACTTCAAAAAACTAACAGGTATCTACAACAGAGAGTGACACTGTAATAACTGGGGCTTTTGAAAATAAAAGTTTAGCCTAGATCAAAGAAAGCTAGCTTCAGCTATTTATCCACATAACCTTTGCCTAAGAACATTGTGAGCCATGCTGACTAGTAGAATTCCCTGCTATCTTGCTGGAGGTTTCCCAGTTCTTACAGTACTCTTTATTTTTCAATCCCTGACCTCCTTCCCCCTGTGAGCACACCAAGCTCAGCTCTCAGACATACCTTTCTACCTGCAGTTTTTCCATTGTTCCTGTCCATTTGCATTGGGAGAAAAATAAACCTGACAAGTGAAACTTGCTTACCTTGCTGTCATAGCCCATGCTTGATAACAGCTACTCACTATATCCCAGGGAATGAAGAACTGCCACTGCTATCAAACCTGCTACTTCAAATAGTATTGAATTTGCAGGTTGCACAGTAATGCTTTCTCGAGGCTTAGGAGCACTTCCCAAGTGACCCTTCCACACAACAGGAAGCATGGCACAAGGGATTCTGTTCCCCTGCTGACTGGAACCAGCTGCAGCCCTTGAGCACAGGTATACAGTCTGTACCATCAGTGAGCTGCTCAAACAGCCAAAACCTCATCCCACATCCACCAGGGCCTGCAGACAGCAGTGCAGAACTTGCTGCTGAAGGAACTCTAAGTCAACAAACACGTGCCTGCTGGGCACTGAAGAACTCCTGGAGACTCATGTGTTCTCACTAAGGTCAGCACCCAATGTGCACAGTCTGGCCCTTAAGAAACATTCCCCTGAACCCCGAAGCAACAGCAAATAAATCTACTTGGACGAATTTTATAACTTCTGAAATAAATATATGTGATTTAAGAGCCATTTCTATTTTCTCAAGCTAAATGAAGAGAAAGCATAACATAGTGACAATGTTCATTGCATTATAAGTGAAAGTGACGCAAATTTGCCCTGATAATTCCCAGACAACTCCCGGATTGCAATTTCAGAACATGGCTCTAGCCATTCACACCTTTCATTTTATTCTCACAAGTCAGCCATCAGTGCTGGCACGGAAACAGCTGTGACAGGATTCTAGGTACCCAGCTGCTGGTCCAGGAATTACCCACTCATCAACACCCAAATCCCCTTTAAACAAATGCAACACACGATTAGAAGGAAATATGGATCTGTAAAGTGCAACATAGTGCCTACCTACTACAAGAACGATAATACTGTTTCACACTAAGTTGTGTTGGGGGGCTGGTTCGAATTTTCTGTGAATGTTTCAGGTTTGTGACAACAGTGTGGCAAAGTGTCTCCACTCTGCTGCAAAAAGCCCTTACCAAGGAAGGCTGGGCGACCTACTCTTCTCCCCCGCTGTAGTCTGAGTGCAAAGAGCTAGAAAGTATCCACTACCCAAACATCAGCACATGAAATGACTAGAGACTGCAGAGAAACACTGGAATGCAGTCAGGAAAACACAGCACGCAGAGAAACACCACTAAACAAGGTCATTCAGGATTCTATTCGACACTTAACCATTTTGCAATTCATTCGTTTCTGAGTACTTGATTTGACTTTAATTCTTCAAAGAATCCTGCAGATTGCAATAGATGTAATTATATATGGTTTACACACGATAGTCAGGAATCAGGTGAAAGAGAAGGAGAGAGAATGGAAGACTTTCTTACCCAGAGTATCATTGGGAAGTTTACATGAGGTCTGTAAACATTCTCTGGAGCCTGAATGTAGATTTAACCATATCACATTACAAGTTAGAAAGGGAATGCTGCCCTCATAGTGTAGATTTCAAAAATTCTTGTAAAGATTTAGAGAGACAATAGATAAAAATCCAAGGCAAGTCCTTATATCATAAATCCAAGGTAGGTATTTCACAGGTAGCTATTTTTAAACAAGGTCTCTTTCCTTTTGCTTAGAGTATCTGCATCCAAGGAACATCAGCAGCACACTTTGATAGTTGACTGTATTCAAAAAAAGGCAGTGTTTGGGGCATGCGGAGTTGCCAGTAGTTGAGGGGAGGGAGTTGTTGTTTTGTTTTGGTACTTTGGGTGTCATTTTTGGTTTAGTCTTAAAAAAAATAAAATGGGAGAAAAGCATATATTTAAATCACAACACACCTAGTCTTCCACAAGGAGATTTTTAGAACACAACTATCTATGTAATTTATTCATCTTCTTTAGTTAGGTCCAGAGG
The DNA here is from genome assembly GCA_013400735.1 of Pomatostomus ruficeps. Taxonomy (NCBI): domain Eukaryota; kingdom Metazoa; phylum Chordata; class Aves; order Passeriformes; family Timaliidae; genus Pomatostomus; species Pomatostomus ruficeps. The sequence continues at coordinate 56,270 of VYZT01056883.1, read as the reverse complement.
CTAAAGCTGCTGGCTAAGCCAAACAAGGGGAACAAGATTCCTCAGGGACAGTTTCCTGGAATTTTTCTTTCGTAAAATAAGTTGGAGAACCAGCTGTGATTTTAGCTACTTCTAGTACAGATTCTTGACTTTTCTTTAACCAATGACATGTCTTTTTACCCAGCCTTAACTATTTAAATAAATTATAGAGTAGCACCATGACTATAAAAATAATTTTTAATATTTTAATTATATGAACTTGAATTTGAGACACTAATAATTGAGATAAGTTTCATTAAATCATTGGTTCAGTTTTTATACTGTAGCCAAGAAAGCAACCAAAACATTCAAGTTGTGCTGCCAGTGCTCATGTTGATAGACTTCTCCACTCAACAAATAAATTACTGAGAATAGTAATCTACAATGATAAGATTAGCTAACAGGCACTGTCCCTGCTTCAAAGACAAAGATAAAATAACTTTTTTGAAAATGCAGTACTTTCCCCCTGCCCCCCCAAAAATAAAGTCCTACACAGGGGGAAAAAAACCCAAAACACTAACCAACCAACACCACAAAGGGCTGCAATTATATTATCAGTAATTATTGATATATTCATCTGGGAGATAAAACATATAATGACTAAATTTATTCAAACAGATGGGGGAAGGACAATACATTTGGTTAGAAGGAGACTGCCTTGATTTCCTTGCTAGTTTAAATGACTGCTGAAAACAAAAGTACAGGAAGATACTGACCAAAGTTTCTATCTGCAGCCTCAGAATAAAACAAACACTAGCCTTTTCAAAATCCATCAATTTATCTCCTAAATCATGTAGTACTGCATACTATTATCAACACAGAATCCTACCATAACATTGCTCTTTGCATCTGAGTCACATATATCTAGAAATGCAAAACAATGGAATAAAATAAATAATTTGCATTAAAAATTTGAGGAAAGTACTCAAAAACCTGTACAACTAAAATAAAAACTTTGTCATAGAAAAATGAACTTTAACACTTGAACAAAAATCCAAGATTGGCTGCTCTGAAAATACCGAGCTGGTAAAAGACAGACAGTGCTGATTTCATACCACAGTGCCTCCCTAATTGCCAGGAAGACTTCTGTGATAGTTCATTCTTCCCATCCGTTCCATGCTTCAGTTTTATCAGGGTATCTATAAGACCATTTCTGGACATTAGTCATGGTTTGAGCAGCAGTTCAGCTAAGAAATGGACTGGACACAAAAACTCAATACGAGAACTAATGATAAAATTCAGTCACAACTGACCTAGAGCTGTGCTAAGTTTATGCTGTGCAAATTTGTGTATTATGACTGGGCCTCAATGAGCTGCAATAGCCCACCCTAAACTCATCATTTTACACTTCAAGGTATACCACAACAAAAAGTTGTGTCAGGCTAAAACAAGACTATCAACCACAAGTTGGTTTATTGTTGCTTTTGTTTTACTAGACTCTTCATAAAGAGCAGAAGTTTACAGCCCAACGTGAGGTCCTGTGAAAGGTGGGAAAATGCTACCTTGAAGCCCAAGCTTGCAACCTGGCTGACATCAGCAGCTCACCACGTGTGCCACGGCACCAGCCCCGGTCACACTCCACCTCAGCTCCACCTTCCCAAGGCCAGGTCCGGATCCTGCTTCCAGCACCCAGCACGACCTACAGCAAGGAATGTCATGCAAAAACCTTAAGTGTCACAGGTGAGAAAGACACTTGCAGCAAGGGTACTACTGCTGCCCTCCTGTTCAGCCTTCCATGCAATTGTTTTGGTCCGAGGAGACCGGGTACAGCCCGTGAGACCAGCTTGTCCCGTGGTGGGGCAGCAATGATGGGTCCCACACAGCTCCGCTGGCCCACGGGCAGCTACGGGACGCTGAGCACGAGACCATCGGCCACGCAGCTTGAGACCGTCCAGGGCTCATCAGGTCACAGCCCCCAAGCAGCCCCGTCCCCCAGGAAGCCCGACCTCAGCGGGAAGACGGGGCTCGGTCACACGCTGCCCTGGAGTTCGCCGGGGAGTGACGGGAGGCGGCGAGGAGAGGGGAGGCGCCGGGCACCACCCCCTCACGCCCCTCGGCCGGGCGCCGGCCGTGCTCACCGCAGCGAGGACGGGGCAGGGGCACGGTTGGAGCGGTGCGCCCGGCGCTGCCCTGGCAGCCACTACCCGCAAGAGCTGCGGCCACCCGGGCGGCAGGACAGCCCTAGGGCCGGTGCTGCCCGCGGCCGGTCGGCGCGGCG
>VYZT01056883.1:0-51756 GCA_013400735.1 Pomatostomus ruficeps | reverse complement strand
GGGGGGGGAAGGACAAAAAGAGGGAGATACGCAAAACATGCATCAGAATGCAAGTATTTAATCTTTTCTAAAGCAGAATTTATAAGAAATTTTAATAACAGGTGTTACGCAGCCCAGATATAGTTTGGTCTTTTTTTCATTAAATGCTAAGCCTCTGGTTTGATTTTTTTCTCCCTCCAGCAGGATTTTTAAAGCAGCAGAAACATGGCAGTGATACTAAAGACTTAAGTTTTACTTCTGACTTGAAATGCTGTTGAGGCTTGGTTGAGTTATAGGCTTTTGAAAAATTGCCATTAACCTTTTGTTCCTTGGCTCTTCAGGTAAAATTTGCTCACATGCCAAAGAAGTAATTGCATGTGAACTTTCTCAGAAAAGCTCCAGGCACTCACTGCTACCAGTGCAGCTACAGCCTTGTGCTGGGAATGGTTGCCTCCCTGGGAGGGCAAAGGAGGGCAGGGCGGCAGACGGTGAGAAAAGCCATATCCTTCAATTTCAAAAGGTTCCAGGAACACAACCTGCAATCTAAAACAAAGGATTCCTCCTCCAGCCATTGCCGTAGTTAGTCTCCGAGTTTAAAGGGTAAACTGTAAACTCTGAAAGTTCAACATTCAAATTCTGGGAGTGATATATGAGGGAGCCTAAAGGTCTCAGTGTACTTACATGTGGTAGAAGCAGCTCCCCAATTTTCATCAAAACTGCCCCTGATTCACATCAGTTCAAGTACTAGAGAGACAGACATTCCAGACTTTCATTTGCTGTATAGTTGTGCCTTGAACTCGGTGGGCACTCTTTAATCCCATGCTGTTTTTATTCCAGGATCAAGTTCTTCACACGTTGCATATGATGAAGAGTGATGGTTACAGTCTCACAGCTAGCATCTCCCAACATCTGAATGCCTGCTTTAGCTATCCAGATTGCTCATTACGCTTAAGCAAGTTCTCCTTCAATTCATGGGATTTGGGAAAGCCTGAAGTGAACCCAAGCTGCTCTTTTACCTTCTTTCTACAGTGCAGAGATTTGTATTCCAGTTATTTGCTGCTTCTGCCCTCTTAGTTTGGCTCAACCAAGTTCAAAGTAAAGGTGATGTATCCTGTATGCACAGGGGCCAAGAGAAACGGGATTAGCAATAAAATGCGACGAAGCATATGAGCTGCTTCTGAAGGCTTACAACAGCTTCTCAGATTTATTTTGATTTTTTCCCTTACACTAGGAGTCATAGTAGCAGTCGTGACTTTTACAGGACAACGTAAATCACTGTTAAAGCTGAAAGTAGTGCTGTTCATTCCAGTGCCAGGTTCATCAGCATGAGGACATTTGTGTTGTATGTCTTCACTGCACTGGTGTCAAGGAGGAAACAAGTGTATACACATGAAAAAGTTGAAGTATGAGAGGGAGAGGTTTTACTGTACTGTTTCTGAAAGGTCCCTGAGTGAAGAGCCATAGAGTAACTATGCCATTGTTTGTCCTCACTCATCCTAATCCAATACAGGAGGACTTGAATTCAAGACTTAATTTAGGGAAGCTTGCTCCGGCTACCTCTTCCAAATAGCAGCATTGATGTTGCAGCATATAATTACAACTTCATGGATTTCTTCACCAATTTAGGGAAAATGCTCAACTTAAAACATTCACAGTAGTGAAGACATGCACTGCCTTTCTAATCTGCTTGTTTGCAATTGGATTCACTCTTCAGTGCTCAGTGCTCTTCAGAGAGAGCAGCTACCCAGGGTACAGCACAGTGCAAGAGTACCAGTGCTCTTTAAGTGTGAGATACACAATTATAAATTCTGTTAGGAGGAAGCTCCGACCATTAGTCAGACATAGTCTTTGGCTGTGGAACTGTAAAGCACAAATAGATGAATAATAAAATGGCCACCATGTGAGCCCAAATGCATTTAAAACTACAAATGAGCTGGTTTTTTAGTGAGTCCACTAATTTATTCCAGCCATCTGTATCAGTGTAAACAAAAGCTTGTCTCCTAAAGTGCTTAATAATTTTTAAGATGTAGCAAGGACCACAGGTTTCAACATGATCATCTTGGGGGAAAAAAATTAAGAAAAATGAACCCACATATTTTCACACCACAAACGTCCTTTGATAACCACTATCATGCAATTCAAAGAAATACTAAAACGTAAAACTTATTCCTGGCATGGCATATTTTTTCCTATTTAAATTCCACCAAATGTTTCATTAGGATATTTAAGGGGATGGAAAAATCTGGCTATTTTCCCCCTCCAGTCTTAGTGATGACATCGGTAGACAAATTCTATATGTATTACTAGGGCTGAGAATTGCTAAATTGGTATCCTAAGTTTGTACTGCTCTGAGAATCTTTTCTCTTTATGTGCCCGAATTTGTTTTCAGGGTCTTAATATGCTTCCCATATTGCTGGACCTTAGCTAAGTGAATAGTCAAGAAATCTAGGTGTTTATAAGCTAAAAAATGTACACATTTAGCATGATTGGATACAAGAAATTACAGATCTCAGACTAATAGGGGATTTTGGAGCACTGAGCATGATGGAGAGAAGGCTGTAAGTACTTTATAGGAAGAGTATGTTGAGCTTAATTTTAGAGATTCTGAGTAACCACTCAGTTACATTACACAAAAACATCATTTCTGGGAAAAAAACCAAAATCCACTTTAATATTTGAAATCCCTTAGTTGCCTATGGGACATCTCATAGTTGTTGTGGTGGAAGGCGAGTCACATTCATCTTTCAGCTCCAGCTGTTAGAAGAGGAGGGTGCTGCCTTCCAGACATACACGCCTCTGGGGTGAGAAGAGAGAAAAGTAAGTTCTGTTTTGAAGGAACAAAGCTATTATAGAATGGGTTTACTGCATACCTAACTTCTGGCAACAGCATGCATTTCTTCATTTGGGTAAATGTTAGAGATGGTGAATTACTGCTGAGCTTATAACCATGCAAAATTAACCACTTCTGTGCTTGCAGTTCTAAAGGGAAGCATGCAATGAGATCAGAGGAAGATCGGCCTCCAAAACAGACAGACACTGCCAATATATTCACTGAACCATGGCATGAATTCATCCCTCCAACTACAACATCAGCAGGAGATTTATTTATTTTGAGAGGTTATGTAGTTTTGTTGCTTTCCAGAGATACTAAAAAGGTACAAACCAGCGTCTTGAATTATTTACAAAATACTACTAGTTTTTAACTATTTGTCACTATAGCTGCAGCATAACTCATTTCAACTTTGATAGCTTTCCAAATGCCTCATAAAACAAACATTTGGCAAACAAAATGGCTGCTGTTTCCTTTTTTAAATTACTATTTTTTAAATAAAAACTGCCACCAGGTTAACATCCTTGAAACAAACTGTGTATTTGGATCATTCTAAATTTAGTCGTTCAAAAAGGAACAAACAGGTTGTGTTTTTCTAAGAGAAATACAGTAACTGATGGTAATTCAATGTCCTTATAACTAATTGCAATTAGTCCTTTGTCTCTGCAATACATCCTTTCCTCTCATGGCTGAAATCCCAGCTGTAGGAAAATGTCTGGAGACCCTGTGGACAGGTAAGTGGGGGTACTGTTAGAGGAAACTGAGGACTTATATTAGCATTTTAACAGGATTTAGTACAAAAAATACAGGGTAAATCACACTTGCTGCTCCCTGGATGGAGAGAGGTTGGCATGACTTGAAACCTGCTCCACAATGATTCCCCATCACCTACTAATGGCATAGCAGGGGGATGGAACGGAGCATGGAGCAGAGTGGGGACACCACAGCCAGGCTCTGTGGAAATCCTTTCAGGAAGGGGGACTTGATGATGCTTTTCAGCTGATGAACATAACACCTGTCAGCCAGGGAAGACAGGAAAAGATGTCCCACTGCTGAGCCAGCAACGGTGGTGAAATCCCTCTCCTTAGATGAACTTGCATCATTAAAGCCTAATAATAATATTAATGCACACCTCTATCCCAAAGTTCCCTACCTCCGAGGTGCAACCACCCCTCACTGGACACACGCTCTATTCTCTTTGACTGTTTCTTTAAAAGGAGAGTGAGACAATTTTACAGTAATCAGTAACAAAGGTATGTATGACTACAGTCACTCAGACTCCACCTAAACACAAAGAAATGGTATAAAAGTAAGTTAAGAATAGGGGCAAGTTAGGGAAGACTCCATCACAACTGCTGGGATCAGACAATGGGCTGAACCATTCTTCTCTCCCATAGGAATGCCTATTGGGTAAGAATCATACTCTGTGCATACTGAACATTTTATTCCTCCAAGTATATTTTTGCAGTCAGACACTATCACTGACACCCTCCTAACCTTAACCTGTCACAATTTTATATTAAAAGTGTTATTCTGTAAACTGTTGATGTGAATCCTTTGTGGACAGTGGCAGTTGCTGGCAGTGGGTAACATACTCAAATGAAGGGACAGACCTGCTCAGGGGTCTCCCTTACCCCGTTAGTGTTTCCCTGTCAGTGGAACCACTCTCCGATCCACCAGGACTGCTCAGTGAAGGATCCCCCAAATGTGACGCTGACAGACCGGTCAGGCAAAAGGCTCTCAGCTTTATTGGACATCTTCCCGTTTAGTTATTATAGTACACAAAAACCAACATTTTCTCCTTTCATGTTAACTTCAATACGTATTGGATTGCCATTAAGACAGCAAACCTTTCCTCCCTCCGCCAGTGTTGTATGTAAGCATTAACAGGACTCTGCATATTTTTAACCCCACTCCACATGCCTGCAAGTTGCTTCCTACAGACTTCCATTTACATGGAAAAGATTCATTTTCACTGTCCTGTAACTTCAGCTGTTGAGGCCATACACACAGTGAAATGTATTGCTCCTATTGCAAGATTTAAACACAATTAAAAGACTATATATTGAAAATCATTTTCTAATAGAGGCTATTGTCTTATACAGGTCTTTACAGTGCCTAGTACAACAAACCACAACTGTAACTTGAATTTTATAATAGTATTTAACAGCCATCAACACTAACAGGCACAGGTAATTAACTTGAATGCTTTATTTAAGCCAAGCAATTAAATATTACTGAAGAAAAAGTGCTCTATATTGCTTTACATTTTGTAAAAATTTACTTTAAAGTAACATAGTGCTTGGGCTGAAAATTAAATAGAAGCCCACAAAGCACTAACCAGTTGTTGTGGTTTTAGTAGTGGGAAGGGGGCCATAAAAATGGCTCCTGTGAAAAGTTTCTGGAATTCTTCACCATTTCCAGCAGAGCCAATCTCTGATGGTTCTCAAGATGATGGACATGTCACTGGCCATATTTGGGCCAATTAGAAAGGTTGGATACACCTCTGTGATGACATATTTAAGGAAAAATCAAAACCAAGTGTGCACGCAGCTGCCTTTAGTTAGAGAAGGAGGAGGATGTGAGAACATGTGAGGGAAAACAACATGGAGACACCAAGGTCAGTAGAGAAGGAGGGGAAGGAGATGTCCCAGGTGCTGGAGCTGAGATTTCCTCCGCAGGCCATGGTGAGACAATGGTGAGGCGGGGTGTCCACCCTGCAGCCCATGGGGTCCACAAGGGATGCAGAGACCCACACGCAGTCCGTGGGTGAGGTGCCAATGTTGGAGCGGGGAGATGCCAGAAGCCGCAGTAGCCGTAGATGCCAGAAGAAGCCGTAGCAATTGCAGCCCAGTGAGAGACAGAGACAGAGATAAAAGTCCCACAGTTTATGGAGGAGGTGACCACACTGGAGCGGGTGGATGTCGGAGGAAACTGCAGTCCAGGTGGGAGACCCGGTTGGAGAGAGAGGGGCCCCCTGCTTCCATGCTGGAGTAGTTTGTCCATGGAGGATTGCATCCCGTAAACCCACACCATAGAAATTCACAGAGAACTGTCTCTCATGGGAGGGACCCCATGGCAAAAGCAGAGGAAAAAAAAAACAAAACTCCTCTCCCTAAGCAGGGGAAGATGATCCTGGAAATGGACTGACCTGAACCCCCACACCCTGCCCCCCTCGCACTGTTGGTGGGAGGTACGGAGGAGTGGAGAGTGAAAAGAAGGGTGTCTTTTAAAGGTTTAGTTTATTTCTCATATCCTCCTTCTAACTCTGGTAATAATAACTTTCACTTTGCAGCTTAAGTTGAGCCTGGTTTTTCCTTGGAGCATTTTCTCCCAGTTCCTTATCTCAACTCATGGACCTTTGGGTTAATTCCCTGGGGTTTTTTTCCCCCCTCTCTCCTTCTTTCCTCTGCCCAGCTGTGGCAGGGGAGGGAACGAGTAAGCGGCTGCCGTGGGTGCCTGGCACTTAGCCAGGGTCAAACCACAACACCAGTACATCTTCTGCTCTCTAGCTTCCAGCGAATAGGGCAAAAGAAACAAAAATGTAACCAGGTTTTCCATGGGACAGTTCAAGAAACTCTCTTCCCTACCTTGCTATTTAGATGACTTTTACCCAGGACCTATACACTGCATAGAAGAAAGCAAATTTCCACTTACAATCTCAGATGTAGCTGTAGCCCCCAACTGCCTGTGAGATGATGTATAAAGACTATCCACAACCTCACCTCTTGACAGGGGAACGGATGCTCAAATAATATAAATGACTTGTGGTACATCCCTATGTCCTTGCTAGTGTACTAGGCTGATGGCAAGCCAGCCATCTGTCTTGGACTCTTTTGAGTGAATTCCTGAAACTGTTTCTGAACCAGTGAAATAGGCGAACTTTACAATCAGCAACAGTTATTGCCTCCTTAGCAAGGTCAAAGTGAATAGGAGAAATTAATTCCTACCCAAGGTCCCTGCAAAATATGGGCAAGGCATTAATTCCCTGCCATCCTAGCCTAAGGTAGCAATTGTCAACAGGACAGACAGTGTTCATCATCATTTTCTAATTTAATCAAGGTCATATTAGATCACTACATCAAATCAAGCACAGTCAATTTGATAAAAAAAAAAATCTGAGCTAAACCAGATTCCTTTTGGAAATTAACCCTGTATAACAAACACTAGCCATCAATGTAGGGCATCTTATTTCCACTGAAAATTACTACTGCTATAGAACATATACTGTGATTTAAAAAAAATATTCCCCCACCAAATAAAACAAGATTACATTGTCTAATTCTCATGCCTAAAATGTGTTTGTGGTTTTTTTAGTGTGTATTGCATATAAGTCTCACATTGCAAAACAACAATTTTCACAGAAACTGAAGGATGTATCTGACAAAAAAAAGTACTGTATTTTGCTGGGTGTCTTTTACCTCACACAGATTCAGCTTTTACCAGGAGAAAAAAATAAACAAATCATGGTGCTGTGGAACTGCCCACTTCTTACACAAATGAATAAAAGGTTTTATGCTCTTTTGCTTTTTTTCCCCTTTTGGTTGATTTGTTTTGTTGGGATTTTGTTTGTGTTTTTTAAGATTATGTCCGGTAGAATGCTTTTCTAAAAATTCAAACCAATTATCACTTTAATTGCAGTTTGTACATATCCAAGATTTTGCTCTAACTGCATAATAATCTATTGCCATGGCAACTTTTGGCTATGCTGTGTTTCACCTTCCTGCAGAATGCTTAGGTGGATGACAGCCACAACAGCCAGCTAGGAAAGTGTGATCTCCACCTGGCCAGGCCACAGACATAGGTCCTTTTAGCCCACACAGCAAATTCCTGCTTCAAGCATTCCAAACATATGAAAGACCCCTTCTGTATGCCTCATAACACCTACATCAGTGGCTTCTATAGCCAAAACTTTGTCAAATACTGACAATGAGCTCATATACATATGCATACTTGTATTTTCACACTTATTGCAGAGAGAACCTTTATCATTGTCACTGGATATTTCTTATAAGCCTGAAAGGAGCAGAATATCATAGGATTTAAAAGGTCTTTTTATTTTTTGACTTTTTTCTCAATCACAGAAGAAATTAATCATAATCCTATAAACAAAGGTATTGTAAATACCAGAGTCAATACTGCCTGATAATCAAGACTGATTAAGGAGCTCCCACACACAGAACCAGAGCTGCAGTTGAACCCTGCTGTAACAGCCTGGCTGGCCCATCTGTTTAGTGTACGCCTGTTTGTTACTCTCCCATCGTATCCTCAAACTGCCAGCTCCGAGTTTGGGTTCTGTGCTTTGCAAGTACATCCCAGCCATTTAAAGAGGAGCTCCTACCCCCATTAAAGGCATGGTAACACAATTTTCCTTGGATCTGTTTTTGCACTGCTTGAGTAATGTGACACCAAGCAAGTTCTACTCACTACAGATGTGGTTGTGATCTTGTGAGGGGCAAGCCTTGGCAACAGCAGGATGAATTTGAAAGGATGCAGACTATGGCAAAGAGAGACATACCTGGCTTTGTTTCTTCCAGTAAGACTTTTTTTCCTTTTAAGTCTGTTCCTCCCTCTCATTCTACTTGCACAGAATGAAATGATGAGAGGTAGAATAGGTATATTTATGACTAAGTGTAACCTCAAAGTGCTCTGGAATAGGATGAATACACTTGGGACTTATGTGCCATAAGTTCTATACAGAGCCACCAATTTTGGTAAACTGTATTGTAGGGTTTATTTTTCTTTTTAAAGTTGAAATAAAGCACTCAAGAAAACCAAAAATGCATAGAATCCTTTTGGTCAGAACACATTTGGTTGGAGGAAAACACAGTTTGCCATTTAGAATTGCTACAACTTAATTTATTTTTAATATACAGTTTATAACTCTTATCTGTGGTTGGGACTTTTAATTTCCAAATCAATTATGGGGGGTTTTTTATCCATCAACTCTGTATATTAGCACCAAGATATTGTAATGAAACACTATAAGATTTAAAAATCTTTATATCACTGAATTTGTAATTTCCTTTTGCCCATGATTGAAGGGACATTAGTTTTTTTCAAAGCATATCTACTACAGCAGAAAGTCTGCCTAGGTGTTTGATGATAATTAGCAAGAAAATTAGCCTGCTAGAAATGTTATTCATCGAAATACCATTGAGTCCTAGGAAGATTGCAAACCTCTGTTGGAAAGTTTCTCAGAGGCAGGCTACTTGGTTGCATCAGGTTTAAATCACAAGAAGTATTGATTAAAGTCTTTCTCAATTAACTATTGCCAACTTAAAAGGTAAACCAGACCTTTCATGTCCCCTTTTAAGGGAACATCTAGGTCCAGATTCTCAACCCTGTTAAGGCTCAGTTTTACCACTCCACAGCAGCCTAGAGGCTGCCAACTAAGCTAATGGTTGCTATTCTGCCAGATAAAATACAAAGAGTAAAGAAAAATACTCAAAATATGGGTCTGTTTGGAACAAGTTTTAGTACACAACATCTCAATTCCTACTTTAATAAATGAGCCTCTGAAGTTTCTACAATACAGATACCACTTCTGTTATCAATATACACATCACAGTACAATTTGGGGTTTTTTTTATTCTTAATTTTTTTAAGTGCCCCAAGCATACCCCTAGGGCTGCACATGATTCTTTAGTCTAAGCTTTTGCCTTTAATCCACCTTTCCCCTGTTTTGTTCTCCCCTCCTCTTCTCTCCATTTTACCACCTGTTCTTCATCCTCTTTGCTCACTTGCCCATGTTCCATGTGGAACTTTCTCTTTTATCTCTGTCATAGCATCAGGAGTCTTTTGTGTTCTTCTGTAATCAATAGTATATCTTTGAGTAGAAAGTCAATCTATTTTTTTGTTAATTTTCAAGCAGGGTATGGCTGCTTTTTACAGTATTTATTTTAGTAAATAATGGGTCTGCAGAACACAAAGCTGACTTTTAAAGCAAAGTAAATCTTAGGATGTTAAGGAGAACAATCACCTTCTGTCTGATTGATCCTGAGTCATAAGGGATGGACTACATCTGCTGTAAGTTAGAATGATTCTCCTGCTTGGAGAAAAGCCAGAGCACTCAAAAATTTTAAAAATAATTTAAAAATAAAGAAAACCAAAACTCACAACCAAGCATCCTTCTGATAAAGATGCTTTAGTCATAACGAAATTATTCAAACACAATGCAAGATAATATGGGTTCTTCACACTCAGCTTATCTCAGGTGGTTTCACAATTTCCAGATAAACACAAAAAAAAAAAAAAGAAATACTCTAGTAGTGGGAAATGCTTTTTCTTTCCCCACTTCTGTGGGTAAGCGTTAAGAAGGATTTTTTTCCCTATCAAGTTACTCTAATCTGTGTTAGATTTCACCTCACAGTAGCTTGGCTGCTACATCAGAGCCTGAAGTTCATATAGTGTAACATGCGATGAACTTCTTGTGCTCCATAGGGAGCTACAATAGTACGTGCTAAACTATTGCTAAAAGCATATGAATTTGAGTATGTGTAAGACTTTCTTCCTTATGATTACCATGCCTTGACCTGTTTCTTATTATTACACATTTGAAAAAGAGTAAACTAGTTTTTTCTTTAGTAAAAATGGATAATGAAAGGAGCTAAATTGCTTAGAATGTGAAGTTAAGCATCCAGCAGTTCAGAAATCTGCCTCTGACAAACTCAGTGCAAATCAATTATATTTCAGAATTTGACCCAATATTGGTAGGCAAAACCAAAATAAGAAAGCCAAACGCCAGATTCATCAAAGGGACTTTCAGATACAAATTGTAATCTTTACCAGTTAAAAAGGAAAAAAACTGTAACAACAGGTATAGCCATAAAAGGATAATTGGTAGCAGAGCTGGTGACTTTTTTCTAGTTCCTCAAGAGGTATAACAGTGTAAATGCTGGTGAAGTAAGGGGGGAACATTTTTTTTTCTATGACCTCTATGTTATATACACCATAGAAAAGCCGTTACTGCACTCTAACCAAAGGTAACAGGAAAGATGAAAAAAACTGAAATCCCAAACTCTTTAAATCAGTTACAAAAGTGAAATCCCAAACTCTTTAAAACAGTTGCAAAACATACCTCTAGAATGGAGTTCTCTAAATCAGTAAGATTTCAGCAGAAACTCAAGAACTCATTAAAGAGATCCTTTCCTCACACCGGGAAAAGCCTTTCATCCAAGAACTTGTTCCTTCTTACCTTGAGCTTTATAAGCTTTTTGTGCCTGCTAGGCACTAATTGATTTCATTGAGAGAAGGTGATTTAAATTAGCAAATTTAGCTCCAATTCATGACTAAATATGGAAATACCTATCAGAGGCAGTGACTGTTTTGTGTTTGTTGTAATCTCCCCCTCCTTGGATCACAGTAGATGGAAAAGGGAGCTTCAGCTTTTTTGGGTTTTTTTGGTAATATGAGAGTCATAAAGGAGGATAAGACCCTTGTTCATTCCTCTTACAGTCTACCCTATGCTTGAGGGGCCTTGCTCTAGAGCCTGCATGCACGGAGTGTACAATACAGTAGCTCCGTGTTCCTGATTCACCACCTCCGAAGGGAGTGTAGGCAGCACTAGGATAGATCCATGTGATTGTGTGAGCCAGGTGAATGCTGAACAGCTGCTTTTTGTGCATTATTCCCAAACTCTGCCCACGGAACCCAGTGGGATAATGTACATCATGCTATTCCTCTGTGGTTGTACAGAGACGTAGCACCCATTGATTCTTCCTGCATCTTCTTATGATCTTCATACTCATCACTCTTCAAACTACATTATGTGATGGGACCTGTTGTAATCTACTTCCCCTTTTGTGTCTGTGTTTCCACTCTATAAACAACATTTAGTGCCTCTGTTTGCCTTCTTAATAACATAATAAAGAAAACTTAAATGTGAAATGTTTTTAAGAAGACTATTTCATAGAATCATAGCATCGGTCATTTTACCAGCTGCTTCTAATAATCTCATGGGTTTGGCAATAGGTCCACCTGTACATCCTCTACACATGACACCGGAAACATACATGTTTTGACCCTAACTGCCCTCATTGCATAATAAAAGTATGTGATCACTCAAAATTCCATGTGTATATAAACGGCCCTTGTAAATGCTGGTTTTAGGGAGGAGTTTCCTGTAGTATTTCATATACAATTGTCTTCAAGTCCATGGGATATCAGAACCTCTCTGCCTCACCTTCCGTCTTCCTGCACTCCAAAGGATTGCCATGTGCTGGGCAATTGAGAAGGTATCGGCACATAATTATAAATGCCCTTTTGTGACGGCACTTTTCCTGTATTTTATTTTTTTTAGTTAAAGAATATTACAGACACACTATCAAGGAATGACACTGTTAATCTGGTATTTTTGGCATAAACAGAAAATGTGACTTAAGGCTTTCTGATAAATTCTATAAAATGGATTTATTGAGCAGAATAATGTGTTATCTATGGGTATTTCCCCATGCAAGTAGAGACTAAAATTCTGATTAGACATGGATATTATCTTTTCCAATATATTTCTATCAGTGTACTGATTTGGCAAATATTTAGACCCAAAGGTCATGGCTGTTCATAAGTCCCATTGATTTGAAAGTTGAATGTCTGTCCAAGATTAAACACAAAGAGGAATGCTTTCCTAAATCAATTTATTTAAATCTGTATGTAAGTGCTCTGTTGAATCAGAGCCTAAAGTCAGCCACATATCAGGAAAGTTAATGAGTTTGGGCCAAATATGTGTATTAACAGCCAAAACAAACAATGAGACAAGGAGCATAATTATTACTTGGATGTGAACCAAGATCCCTAAATGTATAAGTTAACCAGACTTTTAGCTTTCATTTCCTTGGAAGCTCTTATCTTAAATCTAAATGGTGAGACAGGTTACATTTACCTGTACACATGGGGATGGCCCTTGCTTGTCTTCTGCTCTGCATCTGGATCTGCTTCCTAGAGAAGTCACAATATTAACAGGAAAGACGGTGCCTGCTGGAGTTTATCTTGCTAGCATGGTACAGAAGATATACCTAAACTCCGGAGCTGGGAAGGGCTCTGGACCCCACAAGCTCAGGGTTGAAATCTTTTGTTTTCTGCAGTGTCTTCAAACAGAAGTTTATTTTGAGTTTCTGTATAAAGCAAGTAGAAAGTCATCCTAACAAACACAGGAGATTATGAATCTGGCAGAGCACAATGTAGATCAAAATGGTTTTAATCATTACTCCCTGCTTTAATTACTACTTGACACATTATCTCTATTGTCCTTCTACAAGTCTGTCTTTTGAATGAAATATTAAAGGCGAGTTACAGCTGAAAATATACGCAGTCTAGAAAGAAAATGGCTTTGAACTATTTGAAATGATTTATTGTCCACATTTCTTTATGAATATTTATTTGCCATAGTGAAAGCAATTCAATAAAGAGAAAACATGAGGACCAGTTAACTGAACATTTGCATACTCTAACGGTTAAAAAAAGGGAAAGAAAAATAGTATGCTGCATTAGAATGGTGTTGATGTTTGGTTTTTCTGTTTCCTGTAGTTCATTAATATGCAAGATTCATATCCTGAAGAGGAGATATATAAATAGCCTACAAATAAGTGTCCCCAGCCTTTACATATTCCCATTCAGAAGGAAATAAACATGTTTGTAGAGGGATTTTCAAGGCCAGGGTGGACTCTATCATTTTGTTTCCGTACTACTTCAGGTAGCTGGCTGTAAATCTTGCTTTTTACAACAATCATGTGTAATCTAAGTCCTCATCTTGTCAGGACCAGTGGTCACTCATTCCCTGACACTCCTCAGAGGAGCAGCAGGCATACCTGGCTATCAAGAAGAGCCAGGAGCACACTGATTATTTTAGTGTTTAAGCAAGGCTGTGTGCACCAAAACCAGGACCAGACACACACCAGTGATCCTTCTTTCCTTCGATCCTCAGTGGAGGAACAGACTTTCTCATGGTGTGCACTCTCATTTCTCCCTGCTGGAATGAATTTCATGGACCAGAAAGCACTATGTGTTAGACTTGGAGTGAACCTTGTTCCTCAGAGCTTTTTAGTGATATTTTGATACCCAGTCACAGATGGGGCCTTGACAGATTTTGTACTGATTTTCATGATTCCTTTTCTCTTCTTCCTTTTTTATTTTTTGAAGCACGATTGTTGCTGCTTGAGAATTCACATGCAAATGGAGATGTTCACTGGCACTGTTTCACAAGGAAGCTTGGTTGGTTGGTTTTTAGAACTGAGAAACTGAATGGTATATGACAGAGTATTTGGAAAAGGATAATCTTAATATATAATAGATCCTGAGAAGGATGGTTACAGTAGTGAAACAGACTTTGGACAAATCCATAAATTCTCTATGCCTCAATATTCAGTTCTTCTGAGCAAGAATGATAATAATAATATTTATTTATAGTAATAATTATCATTATTGTCTACTGAAAGCTATCTATGAGGCTAAATCATTAATATTTTCAAATTATTTCACAGTCCTTAACTAGAATTTTCCCTGAGAGTACTAAATAAAATAATTTTCTCTGTATTCCTATTTCATTTTTCTTTGGAAGAAACACGCTTAATGTGTTGCTCTCTATACATTTGTCTACATAAAACATTTTAAAATTCCAGTTGTTGAGTTTTTCTAGAAGTTAATAACAGGAAAAATTGATGTTATTGTATTTATTGCATATTTCTTCCTCTTGTGCCAATATTTTACCCCACACAGATATCATGACATCATTGTCATCTGGGAGCTTGTTACTGCTTGTACAAATACAGAACTTGAGACCTACACTTACTATTTAGTTCCTGGCCTGAATTTGGGGTTGACAAACTACACACTGGTTCTCTGAAGCCAGAGCTCTCCTGATGTACCACTTTAAACGTATTTTGTGTATCAGGGAGTTTCTTTAAGTTGCACGCAGTTAGATGCTACCCCATAGTACATGCCTGGATATATTTGTAGGTATCTTAAATGGTTTTTTTTTTCTTCTGCAGTTTACCAGGTTCTGCATTTATTGGCAGGTGTGCATCAGTTACTCACAACTGAAAATACCCAGATCCATTTCCTCTGGTTGTTATCAGTTGGATAGCTAGACTCTAATAGCTGAAATCTACATCTACCAACATAAAAGCCACAGGATATGACACTGGTATCTTGTGGTTCCAATGAGCCTCCTGGTATTATAGTAATACTTTTATTCAACTGTGTTTCTACTGAGTTCAGTGTGCTCAGCCATGCTGGCTCTTTTACGTAGCATCTGCACTGTATATTGTGATAATAGAAAACTCAATACAGCCCGCAGGCACTAGCACAACAGGGCAGGAGCGGGCTGGGGCATAACTCAGAAGACTAAGGCAGGCAGGCAGCAGCAAGCAGGGCCAAGTCAGCCCCAGCACATCTCCACAGCAGTCGAGCTGGGTCAGGCATCCGGCAGCAGGGGTCCTGTGGCGTGTGGCAGCTCTGAGAGCAGCAAACGCCCAGTGCGGTGCCTGGGGGGAGCGGATGTCCCTCCATCTGCCATCGTGGGGCTGTCATCTGGGAGCACAGACCGTAGGCAGAGTCCGAGGCTTACCTGGAAAATTACATGGACAGATCAAAACCAGATTCACGGCCATGCACTTCACTGACAGCTCCCATCCTGTGCATGTCCTTCCCAGGGTAGTTCCTGTTCCTAAAATGTGATCTAGGTATTAGCAGAGAATAGGTCAGATATTTTCCCTAGTGTTCCAGAAGTGTAATATATATCAACAAATGTCACTTGCTATTTGAACGTGCATAATTAGAATTAAAACAAATTATATAAATTAAATGACTGGAGTAAGCCAAAACATTTCTTCCTATTAGCCTATGTAGAAAGAAAAAAATGTCTGGAGTGTAAAAAGGAGAAAAGAAGAAATAATGAAAAAACAACTTGTGGCACAAAGAAGATAAATATTTCTTGCCTGTCCTTTTGGCTCTATCTATGAAGATTTTGCCCAAAAACCTCAGCCAAAACTGTTTAGTGAGTGATTTGTGAGTCTGGCTGATGGAAGGTCCAGTTGTCTCAGGGGCGGCCTTGCGGCGTTTCCAAGGAGCAGATAAGTAGGTCTCTGCAGTGGGAGCCACAAGCTTTTCATGTCAGCAGCACACCTGAGCTGACGGGATGGTTTGAAGGAGTTAGATGTGGCCCTACCTTGTAGCAGCACCTCCAGAAGGTCGCTGATGTTGGATTGTCTCCACAGACTGAAGATCTACAGCTTGCCATGAGTCACTTGGCGAGGAAGGAAGGAAGGAAGGTGGACTAGTCCAGGAAACTTAGGCTGTAGGGCTGTAAAATTGAGAGAGGTTGAAACATTCCACCCATTGGGGTTCTCCCTTAAAAGTATGTTTGTATAAGAGATTAAACCACCCAGTATGTCTTTACAAACACATGTAAAACCATCCTAAGGAGAAGACCACACAGGTTCCTGCCCTCCCGTGTATTCTGGCCTTGCACTGCACTCTGCCCCAATTTGCCAGCCACAGCAGTTCAGCTCCTGGCCTGCTGCCCAGAGCCGGGGAATGCCCTGCGGAGCCCCTGCAGGACACCCACACCATGGCACAGGGCTGCACCCACCATGGGCTCTGTGCCACCTCTTATCCCCGAGCTCTGCCCTCCAAACACCAGGGCCTCTGAGACACAGGTACAGAGGGTAGGAGTGGGAATCTGGAGTGGAAATCTGGGTATGTGTTCGTGTTTTCATTCCCAGACTTTCTACCTGAAGTACAGTGGTTTAGGCTCTTCTAGGTCTCAGCATTAGAGGTGTGACCACGTATATATCCTGCTCATGGCATAGTGTTAATTAATCATTATTTCTAAAGTTCTTTTAAATTCTCAGACAGTGGCATCTATAACTTTCCTCTGACTCTTCTCTTACCTTTTCTTCTTCTCTTTAGTATAAGGAGTCATCAGTGGTGAACTGATTATAAGAAACTAATTTACATCATCAGTTCAGTAGTAGGACACTTCTTAAATCATCTAAGATAAATACTTTTAATTAAGCAAATGTCCTACTCAATTCACTGTGGACAATCCCATCATAATGGATATTACTTCTGTATGATAAATCTTAATCTTCATCAATACTGAATGCACAATGCAAAACCATTATTAAAAAAAGTAGGCTTACTGTAGTATTGCCATTTTGAAGCTGCCAGCTTTTCT
This sequence comes from Pomatostomus ruficeps, assembly GCA_013400735.1. Classification (NCBI taxonomy): domain Eukaryota; kingdom Metazoa; phylum Chordata; class Aves; order Passeriformes; family Timaliidae; genus Pomatostomus; species Pomatostomus ruficeps. The sequence goes on along the minus strand of VYZT01056883.1, from coordinate 34,774 downwards.
GTTCATTAATATGATGACAACAGACTTCTGGCTAACAAATTTTACTACAGATCAGAATTTTTATCAGATATGTATATGAGATCAAATCTATGCTAGCCTATTATTTGCAGTTTTTATTAAAAGTTAAACTGGGATTACTATAAACTCTCTTCAGATTCCTTAATAAAAAAAATTGAAGTTAAAATCTAATAAGATTTCCTGGAAGCATTTTAAAAGGCTGCACCAGCAGTAAAGTCAGCAGGCACCACACAGCAAAAGGAAGAATTTACCGACCAGAAGATGAATGCCTCTTCACCCAGAGTCTAACGGGTTTACTTTATATGGATTTTTTGAGAGACAGAGAGAGAAGGAGAAAGCAAGAAAAACTCCAAGCCAATGCTTACCTAATCTAAGACATAGTATTGCTTCCTGACCAAAGCTTTCAAATTCTGGTGTAAACTGACTTCTTGCTCTTGTGACCAACATCTCCTCTCTTTTCCCTCCTCCCTCCATCTGTTCAGGCTTGGATTTGGAAGTCCCTACCACAAAGGAAGAAAGCCTGATCCCTATTGCTTCAGTTGTGGTGTTGAAACCCATTAATATTTCTCTGGCAGGTACCCTGACCCTGTGCCCTTGAACATGCTCAAAAAAACATAGGGTATTCCTGAGTCTTTGTCCCTGAGAGGATTAACAGGGTTGCCCTGAAGCCAGCCTGAAGGTGTTTTAATAGGTAATAGGGGTGGGCTTCACAGCTCACTTCCAGCTTTGCCTCAGGCTGCCCCTGCTCAGCAACACAGATGTAGCCATTGAATTTAGGGGATAAAGCATGGCTCTGTGTACGAGTTAGAGTGTGAGTCCTCAGAATCCGGTGGAGGGTATCTCCAAATATATCCTTCCCTCACCAGAACAGGCATCCCAATAGAGGGTAGAGAGACTGGAGACATGTGCTGCTTCTGCCACTGACTTCTCTGACCTAGAGAGTTAGTTACTTAAGCTGTCTCTCCCTCCCTCTGTTTTTCTTTCCTCTGGCTGCTCTTATGGCTTATAAATTGTCTAAGAAGAGACTGCAGCACTCTGTGTGGTTTTGCTTTGCTTAGCACAAGCAGGTCCCCAGTCTCAGTTGGATCCTGTGGCTATATCATGGTAAAAGTAAATAAATACATAATAGTGGTAACAACAGTTGTCTTTCTGTGTGTGAACAATAGGTTCCTAATGGAGGAGAAGCCTCGTCTCTGAGGTTTTTATGTGCAAGTGAAGGTCTCTCTTTCCTCACTCAGCTGGAGAAGATACTACTTTTGTAAATCAGAAAAAATTTATCATGTAAAGTGGAACACATCTTTGATTATACTGAATACTATCCTGTCTGTAATTTACCCTTGCTGCTGCAAAGGACACAACATGATTAAGCTAAGAAATGATAGACTGAACATTATGTGTCAGGATGGTAAAAGATTTTTCCTGTCAACATAGGAACAATAATCAAAAAACAGTGAAAATACACAAGAAAATGCTTTTAGATATAATAAACATGCCACCCCACTGTTGCCTTGTATTGTTGCTTCCCTTGCTCCCATTGCTGCAGATACTTCTCCCATAGCCTACAATATTTATTTTTTGAAAACTACAAACGGTCATGATTTTTTAATGATGTGAGTACCCTTCCTCTGTAAGTTCATATGTACTGTTACCTGTTCAGTCTGTCATCTCTTCTGCGTTTCCCTGGGTGAGTCCAGATCCTCCCAGTGACATTTCTCAAATTGTAGATCTGTGCAGTGCATTTTCCCGGAGCTGTTAAAAGTGTTTCTACTTTACTTAATGGTAGTGTTTAGTAGTACCAGCTATCACTCACTATTTGGTATACACCAGGTACTGTGCACAGGGGCAGAGGGGTCATTATCCCGATTTTACAGACCAGAGAAATGAGGTGTTGCATTGAGCAGCAATTAGCCCAGAACGTTCTGCAGAACATGCAAACGGGAAAAGGACCAACACACCTTCAGCTCACATTTTATTCTTTAGTGTGTTACTGCTTTTGTTTCCCCTAATATTCCCAGTTGCACTGTGCCCTCCCAACAGCATTTCAGAGAATGATCACAGTAGAGCCAAGTACTTTTGCAATAACACATTCAGATACTGCAGCAAACAATGCAAGTAATTGTAGCTTTTCAAATTTTGAAGTGTGACTTTTCCATGTATGGTGTTTAGGAACTTCTACCATGTCTCTGATGATTTCTGGGTCTGCTGCCAATAACATGATACATTCCTAGCCAAATGAGCATGTGATATTTAGTGGTTGTACTCCAGTGGTAAAGTCTGTTTCCTGTTTCCATATAGATGTGTTTTTGACAGGAAGAGTGATTCTATAAACCCAGGATGAAAAGCCCACCAATTGAATTGGTATCTCATTACCATGGTAACAATATAATGCTAATGAAATTGTGACTGTTGAACCTGTTCTATGGAACTCTACAACATGGGCTTCATAAAAGGAGAAATCTTGTTGATTGGTAAATGTTTCAAATCATGATGAAAACCTGAGAACCACATGTGCTGTGGCTTATTAACCATGTTATCATCCTCGTTTAAGATAATACATTCCTCTTTGTATGAGCAATAGTGCTCTCAAAAAATAAAATTATATGGGAAAATCTGTGTTTCTCCAGGTTTTAACATGCACCACAGAAAGACTTGCTCACCTCTATGCCCTGGTTAACTGGGTCAGTTGGCATAGGCATGTATTGAGTCATGCAGTTTTTGCTGCTTATTCAATCTCTCTCAGAATGTATAAAATTTACTCCTACTGAAGCTGCAATAAACACCTTTCTGAAAGACAAATGGGGCTTAGTTTATATAAAATTATTCCACAAAAACATATCCTTTTAGATTGAATGCTACACAGAGAAGGTGTGGTAGTAGGAATGCACTCTTAACTTCTCACTTTTTTTCTTCTTGCCCACTTGGCAGTTTACTGCCATAGAGACTCCCAGCATGGGGGAGAGAGACAGAGGGACAGCTCTCATTCCTCATGACAACAATTCTTGCTGAAGGCAGACTTTGATATTGTATCTGATTTTAAACAAAAAAATGCTGAGCACTCCGATTTCCTCGTCAGTCATGTCTCTGGACAGGCTCCTGGGGAGGTGCCTCACTTCTAAGTGTCTGGGGCTTCAGCATAGAGGTTTCTACAGTAGGATTAAAATTTTAGATAGATAATAGATAATTATTATTAATTATATATTCTTATTTGTTCTCACCTTGGTAATAACAGTGTGTCTCACCCCATGAAGTCCAGCTCCGAATTGGCCAGGTGTATCAGAACAGCAAAGCAGGAGTGCCAGCAAGCACTGAGCTCAGTGGGGCAGGGGGCTATGAGTGTGCGTGCACCGTGTTGTGTCACACAGGTTTTCAGTAGAGACAATGGGGGAACACTGCTCATTTTAGTGAGGTCCTGATCTACATGGCACACAAGTCTGCAGAAATCTTCACAGCATTAGATTTAATGGGCTTTAAATGAGGGCTTTAAAGGGCTGTTTCTGAAAGCTCCATGTTTGATCCTATTTGGAAAAGGAAGCCCTGTCTAACATTCATTATTTCCATGGTTTTTGAGAAAGCAACACACCAAATTTCAGAGCTGATAGAAATATAATGTCATGTAATTTCCCTTAATATATATTTTGCATTGGCTGACAGTTTTATTAAGCAGAAGCAATAATCATCATTATTCAGTGTAATAACCATCTCATTAGAAATGGTCTAATTTTCCCTAATTTTAATTTACCTCTCAGATTAAGCTGTTCTAAAACTACTGAGGTGCCTACAGTTCAGTTTTGTAAGACTTCAACAGAAACACAAGTCTTCAGAAAGCAACTACTAACTTATTGCTGCTAAAACAGTGATATGCCAGACCTTGGTGAGAGAAAAGGAAGTACAGAAAATTCAGGAAATTGCTATATCACTTTTTATTTCCTTACTGTCTTGGAAGTAGCACTTTCTGCACCCATTTTGCACAATGATAAATTGTATGGTTGCCTTCAAGCCTTCCATGCACTACCCCTTAATAAAGGACCTGGCTGAGGATCACACCAGAGAATCCTGGTAAGGGGGAGCTGACAAGCAGAAATATTTCTTGGAGAGACTGAGAAGCAGATGAAGACACTGATCAAGTTCCATTATCATCCAATGATAATAGGATGCAAACTGTGACATCTAGGCAGATTATATATGTCAAGCAAGCAGATTTGAACAGAAAAATGTAGATGCTAAACCTTACTTAATAAGCTTACTCTGTGGATTATTCTTAATGACCAAGGCTATATTAAGTGTTGCCTTATATGCAGCTATAGTTAATATACAGAATATAAGAAACTTGCATTCGTAAGTGAATCTGGGGACATTCTCAGCTGTGCTGAAGTTAATGCTGTTTGGTATACCCTGGAGCATCCTAAAAGCACTTTGAGTGTCATATACTTCTACAGACATCATAAACAACATTATGGCATTTATATAGCTTTAGTTCCAAAATTTTCAAAGGCACTCTGTTTTCTCTATGTGCTCAAAAAATTCCATATTCAAACAACACTTGTGCATGCAAGCTGCATGTAGCAGCTTAGCTACTTGATTTGGTTGTGAGAGTTCTGAAAACATATTTGATCAAAAGTATTTTGTTGCAATCACAGAGATAAGTAACCTCATACGAACAAGGAAGCACTTTGCAGGTTGTATTATAAAATACACAAATTGTCTAAAGGTTTTATTTATCATCAGATGTTATTTATGTGTAGTTCCAAGCCATAAAAAATAACTTTTTTGGTTTGCTGGGGTTTTTTTCATGTTCCCCTAAAATAACACAGAAAAGGCAATCTCTCCTGTAGAAGCACTCTACTTATGAAATCTCTTCTCTTTGAAATTCTGAGCCTTTTCTAGCTGTAGTATTCTTTGCTCAGCTATGAGAACACAAAGTACAGCACTGAAAAGCATTACACTATCATCCCAAGATAATTTGATAGTCTGTAAATGTATTTTCCTGCCTGTGGTTCCAGACATTATGCTCTCATTTGAAGTAATGATTTGCAGTTATTCATACAATTCAAGTTAGCCCACATTGGTTTCAGCCTAAACATTTACCTGCATGGTACAAACATGGCTTATTTGCAGATTGTACAAGCTAGACTAGATGGGTGACTTTTGCAAGCCAGACGCGATCAGTAGTGCAATGGGTGCCTACAGTAGACAGCCAGCTCCTGCAGGAAGTGGTGCAGTGACTCACTGGTGGCTGTCTCCTGCCCACGTCAGTGCTATCACAGCCATGTATCAGCATGAGTCTGCTGGATATGTTGAATTTTAAGTTCTGACATAAAACCATAGCTCTGATCTGATGTGGTCAGTAAATACAGCGTGCTACTTTCCAGAAGTACTTACCCTGCTTTTCACTTTTGGCCTCTGTGTGGGATGTGAAAACTCACCTTAAATTCCTCTTGCATTTCTGGAGCTTACCATACCATTTCCCCCAAAGCTGAAAACTAAGTGGGCCAGTACTAACTGAATAGTTGTTTCACCTCTGACGCACCCACATTTCGGGGTTTTACCATTTGTTTGTAGAATTTGTAATTAGTGAGTGTGGACACATGGCTTTGGTTTTGCATGGGCTCAGAGTTCACCTCCCTTACTCTCACTTGGGAGCCTGTGTTGAGAATACATTTACATGAGGCGATAGTAATTTACTCCTGGCTCATAAATAGTCAGCAATGGATAGAGCACTCTGTGGTGCTGGCAAGAAGAAAATCCCATTTGAGTCCCTGGTGATCGTCCTCTGGGAGCCCAGGGTGAATTCAGAGGAGCTATGCACTGGTGACCTCCATTGAGCTGTCTGGTCTCTGTGGGTGTGAAAATGCTCAGCAACGCAAAAGACATAAAATACGGTTTCCACTCTCTTTTTCCACTGTCATACATTCCTGAGTATCACCCCAGTTCATATTTGACATTGGGAAAAATATTAAGGTCAAGGGAATGAATTGCAGAAGGGTGCAGTCCTGACTTGGGGTGGTCAGCAGCCAGGCCAGGAACTTCCACCTGTGCCTTCCTGCTTCTCTTATCCTCAGCTGAAGCAGCCCTCAGAGCGTGGGCAAAAGGCCTGGAGATGCCTGAGTACAGTGTGAAAGTTACAGTTCAAATAAAGCAAGGGGGGGACAGTAAATAGTCAGAAATTATTGTGCTTCTCCTCCCTCATCTGTTCATGGTATCTTGGATACTGTTGTGACAATTCATCTAGTTTCTTTAAAATAAAATTTAAAAAACCCAAACAAATATTTGAAATACTACTTCTGTTTTGCTTAAAATCTTTAAAATCTTTTATTTTGAGAGAAAAATTAATATAAACATGTCTTTCCAGGACACAGTGTCATTTAAGAACAGCAGTACTTTAAAAAGTGCAAGAATCCCAGTTTACCATCCTGATGTCAGTTTATGATAACATTTATGACATTAATATAATGGATTATGACCTTTCTTGGCTTGTCTGACTGACAGTTATTCATATATAACACAGTACTTATCACCTTGGTGTTTCCATAATAATAATCCCTTCAATTTTCTGAGCTGTGTCATCGAAACCTGTACTCATAAGTGTTGATCTCATCTCTGGGAGAGTATCACCACGAGCTCCTTTTGAGCTTTATGTCACCTAAAATCTAGAGTGAAATTTAAGACCAATTGCAGAAAAATACCTCATCTCTAACTTTATCACACAGTCTGCATAATGGCCCTTATGATTTTAAATGATTTACTGAATCCTGTCAAAATGCTGTGCCTTTCTGTGGTGGAAGTTATTGAAGTTCAGAAATGCCATTATTCCATAAAACTGGAGCAATCTTCAGGAAATACACAATAGATGGTGTGCTACAATTACTTACTTTGACCTTCCTTTTTTTTTTTTTTTGCTCTTTAATCTCCTCAGGATAGACAGAGTAAAATATATTTTCTTCAATATTTAGGGTGAAAATTTGCTGTGCAATTTGTACCTGTTTTCCTCATGCCCATTTTTACTGAACAGGGTGTCAAGATACTATTTTTAGATTAGCAGTTTCACATGAATCATATGTAAAAGGTGAAAGAGGAAAGTGCAAATTTTGTATGTTTCCAAGAACTGACCACTTATCAAATACTAATGATGTTTGGGTGTATAAGGGGTCGCTCGGAAGTCCTGGATTAGACACCAAGGTCTGTCACAGTCCTGCTGTATAACTGTGTCCCTTCCCTGTTTGCACTGAGCCTCCCAGTCTGCTCAGGGGGCACCAAGACATTCCCTACCATTCTCTGAGCATGGGATTCAGGCTGGGGCTGTTGCTGGGGCAAGCAAAAGATGTTCATGCCGCAGGGTCAGGTCTGCTGCAACAAGCTGGTCATTCAACTCCACTCCAACAAACCAGGGAGCTGAGTGAAACACCTTACACCAGCAGAGCAGGAGCAGGAGCTTCCTGGGCGTGGAGATGACACCTGCATCTCCCTGACTGTGGCGGGCTGTGAATGCAGGCATGACAGCATGCAGTCCTTACATAGCTCAAGATGTTCTCGTGCATGTAAGGATCCTTCAAACAATAAATATTAAAAAGAAACATTATGTCTTTAAGCCAGCTGAACAATTCCATATGCTTTAGAGCCACACAGAGATAGGACATTCCCATTAACAGTAGGGCTCTTCTTCCACAGGCAGACAGGCCTGCCTCTCCCAGGAGTGCTGAGGCTCTGCAGCCTTCTCTGTTTCCCTGGGGCTACGCACCACTGTCATTCTGGCACAAACATCCCATCTACAGGAATGTCAAGTTCAAGCAAGGACAAGCCTATAGCACAGCAAGGCAGCCCTGGCACATATCTACACTGATACCTCTGTCTTCTCCCCAGTATTTTCTCAAGAATGTGACATGTTAACTTTTTTTTGTTTCTAATTTTTTTTTTTTTAAATAAACCAGCACTGTGACAGGGTAGCTGCATGCAAGGCAGGACTAATGTTGTTCTGTGGGCGGAACAGAGGTGCTCTGGTGCTCAGCTGTCACCTTCTGAAGCTGCCTTCTACATTCTGAATGAAAACAGTCTGTCAGCGACAGATCCTGGGCTGCCTTTTCAGGCTGGGTGCTGATGAGCAGCCATTTCTATCCCTGGGCCTGGTTTTAGTTTTAGATTAGTTTTATTCAGCTGAGAGACAAGTACTTGGACATTTGTCAGTGTTTCTTTGAAAAATGTGTGCGTGTTTTCTTGGGCTATCAAATGGGACATATGGGAGCTGGATTCCATCTTTCATTAGATCTTGGAAATTGTGTCCTCCTGAGGCAATTAATTAACATGATGTTCTTGGCTGCTAATGTTTGATTTCAGATTTCAGTGGCAACAGACTTGGCAACACAGATTTTGTGAAGATGGTCTAATGGTTTAGGTTATTAGCCATGGCCCTCAGCTGTTGCAGAGCTCTCTTAGGTGTGCAGACAAGTCTCATGGTTTCTATCCATGTCTTAACTCTCTCTTTGAAAATTAAATATGATAGCACTTTCCTGTTTCATAGGTGCAGTACAGATTGCACCTCAGCGGAGGCTAGGAAGCACTGCTGCAATCCTCTGCCACCCCAGCCCCGTGATGGAGAAGCTGTTCTGCAAAGCTTTTCTTTGGTTGTTCAATAGTTTAAGGCAAAATCATTTACAGTAGAAATTTGTCAAATGAACACATTTATATTTGTTTACTTCCAGTTTGCCCACTGTAGATACCTGCAGGCTGTACAAACCTTTATCTTTGGAAAGGACAGCTGTGGAAAAAGGCTAAGTGAGCTATTTGATGTAGGCTCATATGTAGGGTATAGCCCCTCAGCTGATGTCTTCCACATGTGATCATTTCCAAACTATACCTTCTGAAATCAATGTGATGTACAGCAAAATCACACACTTCTAACCTACGAATGCAATCCAGAGATATAATCTAGACTGATTGCTTTGCTTTTATTACCTCAATTATATTAATAATCTTATATAATTATAACAATTCATGGCTAGAAAACAGTGTTAGTTACAGCTCCAAAAAAAATGTTCCACCTCTCTCAAAGGGAGACCCAAGCAAAATACAAAATATCTATCGAGTACAGTTATACAGTGGATAACACATCCTCCGTGAGGAAGAACATATGCTTTTCTTTAGCATCCTCTACACAAGAACAGAGGACTGAATTTTTCAAGGGGAATGGAAAAGGAGAACCTATTTCAGTACACCGAAATGCTAGTGACATTTTATAGATGCCTTTGTTAGTACTGTTGCAAATAAGTAGTTGTGTGTATAGGAGCTCACTTAAGTGGTCATTATTGTATGTACTCACAAAAGGCATATCACAAACCTGTTTGGAACAGATGCACTCCTACCCTCAATTTAAAATAAAATTAGTCCATGGACTTAATTTTGCAGTCACTAATATACGATCACATATACAAAGACACACTTTTTAAGCATATATGAAAGGCATTAGACAGAGAAAAGAATGAAGATAAGAAGAATATACCACTAAACAGTATCTGCAAAGTTTCATATTCCTTCCAGATAGCTCATTCATATTTAAATGGAATGAGAAAATGCAAAAGCATTAAATGTAGTATTGCCTATTTTCACGTGGTGCAGCTAGGAGTTCTAACTTAACACTCTGGGATTGAACTTTGTTTTCATACCTGCCAGACAAACTTCCATTAATTAAAACCAACAAAAATACAAGAAGGACAGATGAATAATTGAAGTTGAATTTATCCTACGTATCCAATTTACTCACGGCATGCTTTTTTATACTTTTTGCTACTACCCTTATTATCCCGTGTTATCTTATTGCAGTGCTTTTTCAGAATTCCTCCCATCAATTCAAGCACTCTGATCCATTTCCACACACCCAGCATTCACTTCCAGTGTTATGACTTTCAAACTGTGTCTTTTGCAGACCACCAGGAAGGAATTTGCAGAACACTGGCTGAAAGACACTTCTTGTGCAACTGATAAGGAAGGTTGAAATACCATTAAAATTCTGACTTATGCTTTAAAGTGCCATGAAATTCTGAATTACAGCTCTGCCTTGCATCCCTGGTTGCACAATTGCACTTAAGTACTGCCGACGCTGCCGTGCGATCGCAGGCTGCCTGCAGCAGCTGAACCTCACAGCCACTTCGGACCACTACAGCTTTTTGCTCAGGCTCCTGATGGCTTTCCTGGGAGCTGAGCACTATTAAGGCTACAGAAGAAAGCACCAAGCTAAAAGTTTAAGCTCTGAATTACTCTGATAGTTTTACTTCAGCCCCTCACATATCACTGTCTTTGAAGTCACAGCACTTCTTTCCCCATTCAAATACTTGGTTTTGGCCTCAAAGTGACACTTACCCTTAAATTATTATCAGATGACAAGGGGGAAAGTAAAATGCTTAAAAAGTGAATATTGTATCAATCTGTTTCAAAAATGGTGGGGAAAACATGTATAATATTTCATACTGTTCTTTTGAATCACTGATTTGAAAGGATTTGGTGAGAGGATATCACATCTACATGACGGGACCAAGAATTTTCAATTGATGCCTGGTTGGTGTGACAGAATCTTAAAATCTGCTGTATGGATGGGAGTATAAGTATGAAAATTAAGATCCAAAGAGGTTGCATAAGAAAAATCCTTATGATTAAAAATTGAAGAACATTGATCTACATTATTGACTGAGAATTGTAAATCTTTCATTTTACAGCAGAGCTGTTTCCTAATTTGTACACAAAAATCTTCAAAACCATTGGCTCTTTTCTGTACAGGTTTTAAAAATGTATTTAACTCGATATGGCATAAATATTGTTTGCATGTTGATTATGGGGCTAGACTAAGTAATACCAGCATAAAAAAAAAGGGCCCTCTATTACAGTGGAATTGCTTACAGAGCCAACTGCCAGCCTGAAGGGAGCTGCTCTTATGATGAATGTCCATGCATGATGTAAACCTCCTTTTTGGTGATGGTGTAGTAATTTCCATTGCAAGTGGGTATTACATTTTTAATTGATTCCTAGCAGCAAAGTCTGTAACCTTCACTGATATGTGTCCATTTCACAAGGTTATTGACTTTTGACATATCTTATTAGATGATATGATGAGACAGATTTTTTTTTTCACAGATTGATGTCTATTGATATTACATTAGTTCATCAAGGTTACAAATCACACTGCATTGTACTACATTTCACATTCTCTGTATCATGACAAGAGGTTTATAATATTCACTCGGGGACATATAAAGTGCCTTCTACCCATCCCTTGGATAAATAATTTAAGAAATTGTTGGGAAATCATACCTAATTAGTAGGATCTGCACTCAATAAGTGCCCTTTGATTTAAATTGTATTTGTATTTTGATAGGTATTGATTTTAGGAGTAGGAGAGATGAATAATACATTTTGCATTTCTCCACTGTTCACAGCAATAATCTGACAGAAATAATGGAGGAACACTCCTGAAAGCAGCCGCTTTGGGGACCTGCAAGACTTTCCCTAGGAAGCCCATGGGACAGTTAAAGGCATTCCTGTGTGGAATGGCCTGATCCCCTTTTCTCCCATTGATTTGCTGCATAATCCTGGACAAATCACTCAGCCTCTCAAAGCCTCTCCTTTTCCATCAGCAAAATGGAAACAGAATGGTTCCACATCAGTTCGCAGATGGCCACAAGACATGTGGAGAAAAGCAGCAGATACCTCCAAGTGGATATTACACACATCCTAACTGGCACTGCCACCTGGAGCACGGAGCCAGCAAGGGAGCGTTCCTGTGGGCACAGGAGAGTGTCACTCCCATAGCAGGACCACGGTGACACCGTGTACCCCTGAGCACAGCGTGGCGGAGCTGGGCAGCACACAAAACACACCCTGCCAGGCTCCTCCTGCACCCAGTTCTGCCAGCAGTCAAGTTCTGCTCGGTTTGGCTACTCCCTTTCCTGGGTGACCTGACACAAGACTAATTTGGTTTTCTTCAGATCCTGATCCCTCAGAGTGAGAAGAGGGAACAAGGTGAGTGGTACCACGCAGATAACCTGGGTAACAGGCTGGTGCCTTCACGAGGCAGTGCAGCTCAGCGTGCAGGTAGGCAAGGCTGCTTACATGAGTGGTCAGGGGTGAGGAACACAGACAGACAAAAACGTCTCTGAGACTGAAAACAAGTCAGAATATATAGGTATTTACGAACACTGATTTTCAACACCCCAGCAGCTGTAACAAATGCAGATTTTATGAGATAACCATAATTATAGAAAAGCTTTATTTTTGTTTGGTTTTTTTCACCCAGTATGCCAGCTCTGATTTGAAAAGAAAACCATAGGCTCAACTGTGTAACACAATAAACCATGGCATCAAAGCAAGCATCAAAGTGGCCCCTCGACTGCTGGCACACAGTACAGTCATAAGAAAAGAGACAATGAAAATACAATAAGTAGAAATAGCACTTTTTTCCCATAACATAAACACCATAGCCATTCTTTTAATACAAAGAGAAGCAGCATACAATGTGACAGCTTTATATTTGCCAAGTATCATGGGAGGACTGTAAAATACATGCTCCCCAAACCAAGCCAAAGGAGCAGAACGAGCCAAGATGTTCTCGTCAGAACAAAGACATCCCTTTTCTTAGGTCTCAGACAGTAAGCAGGATTAATTTTGCTTTATATTTATTTTCATCATCATCCCTGTCTCATGCTAGCTTCAGCAAGATATGCCAAAATATCTATTAGTGTCTGTCTATATAGGTGCAGTCCACTGCACCAAAATCACTTTACGGTCTTCAAATAACGGAAATGATATTTAAGACTTTTTTTGAATACATAACTTAAAAAAATTCTCAAGTAGACAACTGAGAGCCAGGACTGTGCAACTCTGAAGCAGAGGGATTGCTGTTACATGGAAGAAGCAGATGACTCGTTTGTGTTTGAATCCTCAGCCTCTCACAGTGGGAGATTTAAATAATGTGTAGTGGGTTTCTTTGTGTTGCTTATCCTTCTCTCTTTTTTCAGTTAATATTTTACATTCTTTTAGAAGTATTACCTGTACATTAAGGTCTATATTCATATAATCATGAGTGACATGTAACTTTTCTGTCTTGCCCTTCTACTTTCAAGAAGGTTTAAAGAAATTGAGGTCTGACAATCCACAGCTGAGGTGCACAGGAGCAAACAGCTGAAAGCATAAAATGGGGCTGCTTGAACATATTTTTTCCCTTTTCTCAATAAAGTTTCATCTGAAGAATTTTTGTGGGAGCCTTAGCCAGTAAAATGGCACCCATCACTTTTAGGTTCCCAAGCAGCAGTGGCACAGGGGAGAACAAGTGTCAAGTAGACACAATCTTCCTTCTTATGCCTGCTGTACCCTCCCAGATGCAGTAATTCACCCTCTTCCGTATCTTTTCATAAGCGATAAGTGGTATTAATTATCCTGAAGTATTTTTAAAGAAGATAAATATTGGAGATGTTCTTACTTATTTCACAAGACATTCTGCTTTCCATGTAAAATGTAATGATTTTCCATGTAAAATTAATGATTGTAATAAGTTTCATTTTAAGGCAGGTCCCTCCTGGATAACCCCTCTAGTAAAGTCTGATTCCAGGTGAAGCCAACATGAGAACCATATTTGCTTTTATGAATGCTGAAATGGTCCATGAATCTCAAATAGTATTGCACCCTCTGTTTTATAAATATTTTATGTGCTTTTCTTCAGTAAATACATATATTTTGCTTTTTGAATCTCAGGGCCCCTTTTGAGCTATGTGGCTCTTAGAATGTTAATAGAGAAGTAGCAACATGAAACTAAAAATAAATGCTTTTAACAAACAGGGAAAGTATATTTCACCAAGGAAAGTGTGGTTTAAAATAAAACAGACTCCTGCAACATCTACATCCTGCATATTTTCTGCAGAGCATGCCACAGCTATTGACATGCTGTTGGTTTTATATGTCCCAGGATGCATGAATTATTACTGTCATTTGACATTTTATATTTCTAGTTCCATAGCCTATAGCAACACTTACCATCAGCTGTGGTAGGCTATACCAGACCTCTGGCAATGCCTCTTATTGATCAAGCACTGCTCACTGTTTGCCTGCTCAGTAATGCAAAGACATCCTAATTCTCTAAGACAGAAAACCCACAAGTTACTGCGTTTGGGATTTCTAGTCCTTTCAAGAGACTCAAGACATGAAACACAGATTACAGATACCTTCTCCCCCACTGGGACACAAACTGAGTTATCGCACAAGCTTTCACAAAAGAAAGCACGTTGCATGGTAATACTAAAGAGAAAAGCTGGCTGGATGCTAACGAATGGTGCTAATATACAAATTGGTTATGAAAGGGACCTCAGGAATGACAGAAATGTTCTGCTGAGAGTCAATGGACTTGCACTGCCAGGTCTATTAACTTCTTAAAAAAGGACCTATACACAGTAATACAGCGACCCCAGTAGTAGAAGAACTATGTCAAAGGCATTTGTGCTTATGATTTGAATGAAGGTAAATTTGTGCAGCACTTTCTTATGTGAAATTCCCTGAAGACAGCAAGAGCCTGAGTTCTTGTAAATAATAAAATAGAAATTGCAAATCACAGGGTAGCAGAAGATAACCACAACTGTCCCTGAAAAGACCCAGTGCAGCAGTGACTGGTTTCTGGGCCTAGCAAACACACCCCCCAATACGCTCTTGAGTCAATGGAAAGCTGACCTACCCTTGGCATGGGGCAAGCCAGGCACCGCAGCTCACCACAGTAGCATACTGACCTCAGCCTCGAGGAGCTGCTCTCTTTTCCCAGTCCACACTCTTCCCCTCCCTTGGGCACCTTCTCTGATCCCTCTCTCCTCCTTCCAGGGAGCAGCCATGGCCCCAAGCACAGCTGCCCAGCACAGCCCTCTGTATGGAGCGGGTCAGCAGGGAACAGGGGCTGTGTCCACCTGCCGCCCAAGGAGCTCCTCAGTGAGTCACCCAGGCTCAATGGCCATGACCTGACCGTGGCAGGCTCCTGTCAGGGCTACCACAGCATGGCCATCTGCATGGCCTGCCTGCCCCAACAAGTGCCCTGTACAGGGGCAGCCAGGAGCCAGCTCTGACCCATACCTGGGACCTCTGTCAAAGCTGTGATGAAGCCAAGGTAAGGGACCTGCTTAACTTGGCCAGCTTGAACCACCAGAGAATTTGTACAAGACCAGCTTGGCTTTTGCCAAGACTCAAAGTTGCCCTTCCTCAGGGTCTAGTCTCTGGGGGAGCATCCTGGCCCTCTGCCCTGGACCCTACAGAGGTCACAGCTCACACTCAGAGCACCAGCACCCGCATATTCCCAGGGCTAGTTGCTCAGGGACTGAAACACTCTAGTAACAGCCCATCCATGTTTGATTGGCTAAGGATCAGCTTTAATGTGGTGCTCGTGTGGTGAGAGTCGATCCCAGCATCCAACAGTGCCCTATCTGGTTGTGACTCCCTGTGTGGGGAGAGGGCCTGAGGCCCTCCCCTAGTTTGGGGACCCAGCTCTCAGGGTGATGCAGATCTTGAATCTGACCCCTGCAGCTCAACCCCATCAGATTGTGGCTTTGTTCCTCACTTTGGCTGCAGAGACAGTGGCTGCAGCACGCTCCTGGCATGCTCTGCTGGTCTTCAGGAAGGGGCTTTTCCTGCAGCTATTGCTTTTTGCCCTACAGCTTTGAGCACAAGAGTAAACCTGAAGTGTGGCAAAGGGGTTTTCTGCTTGCATTGCACCTTTCTATTCACTCACTCCCACTGTCTGATTCTTCTGCTTCCCTTGCCTATCGCACCAGTGTTACTCCCACACAAGAAGCCCCCAGCATCTTTTTTCCTAGTTGTATCTCTTGGAAAGCATCATTGGGTCATGAAGCTTTTCCTCCAAACACTAACTGCATCTGCTGCCTTAACACAATGATGGAGTTGCTTATACAGTCCAAACTTAGTACAATGAAAAGCCACACTTTTTCAATTTATCCAGTGAGTTTTTATGATCACTTGAAATACAGCAGCACAGCTCTACACCCATAACATCTTCAAAACCACTTAACAGCACAGCCAGAAAGCACGATCCCGGTTGAGATCAGCTGAACACAGAAGGTGACTTCTGGCACTGGAGCACTTCGTCACTGGGGTAAGACGGGCTGGTGAGGCAGGCAGCATTTGATTTGCAAAGCCTATTTCTTTGACATCCTAAGAGGGCAGTGTGGCTGCACATGAGTTAAACCCTTGTCAGCTAACAAAAACATTTTGCTTTGCCAAAACATTGGTGATTTTGGTCCTGTCTTTTGAAGGCACGAAATTTAATCAACAGATCCTGTCAGCTCCTCAGCCAACTTGAAGAGAGCTGGTTAATGACAAAGACCACTGGCATTCACACAGTCCCACCTCCTTGAATGCATAGTTCCTCTTTGGTTGACTTCTCACAGGGAGAAACCAGTTTTCAGCTTCACCCCTGGAGATGATGGAAAGTGCAAACTCCAGGCTAAATGCTGCTCTTCTCTGCTTCATGAGGCTCAGCCCACTGGCCTGACATTCCTGTGGTCAAATCTGGCAGAGCAAACACCTGGAACATGCAAACAAACCCCCAGATTCAGGCACCTGGTCATAACAAGGACAGGGAGGATATTTCTTCTGCAGTTCATCGTCACTAGGGTGAGAAGAGCCACATTCCAAGCAGGACAGTCAGAGAGACTGCTACAGGCACTGGTAGGACAGGGCATACCCAGAAGTGGCACAGACTGCAGGGCCGAAAGCAGCCTTCGGTGCTTCATGACAGTGCAATATGTATGTATGTAGGTTCAGAAATATATACACACACACTCACCCACACCCCCACCACACACCATATGTATGGATAGGTGTATGTATTGGCAGGTTATGATAGTCTTACATTTTCTGTGCATTTTCCAGAGCATCATGTGCATCTGTGCAAAAATCACAACTCCTGCAGGTAACTTATCAGCTGAAATGGGAATTCTACAGCCATCCAAATCCTTACTTTTGAATCTTTCAGTGGTTTTTTGCAACTTAGGAAGAGTCTAATTTTGACTTATTGACATCAGTGCACTTTATTGAGCAAGAAGGACTACCTCCTTCAATGGTTTCCTCTGAATCCTCATATGAAGAAACAGAATTATTCCATTTATGCAAAAACCAGATGTAGCAGTTTTAACAAAATCAAATGCCTTTAAATAAAATACTTCATACGATTTGATTTATTTGTAGCCTTGTTTCTAAGATTAAAAATATCTACTGTCTTCCCATGATCAATAATCCAATTTTTAAGGGGCTGTTACTTTCATTATAAACATATAAAAGCAATCCAAGCTACTAAAACCCTGTATATAGACACATTGTAAAAGCCAAACTATTTTTTACCCAGCAGGCAAAAAAAGAGACATAAACAGGTCTGAATTGTTGCAGGCATAAATATTTTAGACAGACTAGAGAAACCTTTAGGAATTTGAGACCCTAATTAAGTCCCTTAGCAGACCATTGAGTAAACCACAGCCTGAAGGACCCTGTGGTGTGTCCCAGTTGTGGAGTGAAACATTGAAAGGGTGCAAAAGGCAGCACACCCTCTTCACCCAGGGGCTGTTCACCTGTCACTACAAACAGGTCACAAAGTCAAGAATGGCTTCGTAGGTGTGCCACAAGCATTCCTGCTCCTGTGTGCAACGTGGTGTGCTTGAGCTGACAGAAGAAAACAGAAAAGACACGTTTATCCTTTGTCTGCAGCCAGCCAGGCTTTCTTCCTCTCTGTTTCCACCTCTTTCTGCCCACCTCCTTCACTCCTCATCCAAGCTTTGTAAGCTTCCTATTATTCCAGACTTTAAATTAATTTGTGTTGAACTATGACTGTTGTAGATGCTCTTTCTGTCTTCCTATTGCTCAGTAGGAAGCAGACTTAGTGGTGCCACCCTAACTAATGAAAGTTTATTTAAGAACAGCTCAAATCCATTAAAAAATTGTAGCTTGATCCCACAGACCTGTACTCAAGCCTTCAGCCTCCAGCCTGGATTGATCACTGTGGTATCCAAGAAAGTGCTCTTGGCAGACCCCACACTGTCTCAGATGCATCTTTACATACATTAGTTGCATTGAATAAGTCATTATCACTGCACCAAACTACCTTGTGGCCTCATCACACGTTAAAATTTCAGGACCTGTTTGGGACTCCTCTGCATTGCTGATATCTGTGAAAGTGCCATCCACAGTCACCCCGAGCTACGCACTGCAGTCAGGCTCATGCAGCAGCTTGTAAGCACAACAGTATTTTTAACACCCCAGAAACAGTTACTGCATCATCTCTCTTTATGGCTTTCCTGGAATATTCTTTATATTCTTTGGTTTGTATAAAGCACTGTGTCTAGGACGTTAACTCTGTCTGCTCAGACACGATGGGTTATTCCTGCCCAGTGAGGAACGTGAGGGTTTCCTCTTAAACATGATTTTAAAATTGCACTGATGATGAGGAAAGCAAAGCACAAATTGTGATCAGAACATTTATCAGATCTCTACTCTTTGTGCAAGGGTGGACAATGTTTCTGATTACCAGCGGACAAATGTACTGGTCTCTCCAAAACAGAAAACAAAGATTTACAGAAGACATGCTCTTAACTCTTGCCAGCCCAAATCCAGAATTCATTTTCAGCAGGTTCAATGCTTTCAAATATTATCTTAACCTAGCTTTTTATGAAGGCTGAATCTCATTGACAGGTCTGCTTTTACTATCAGTAGTAGGGCAAAACTCCTCAGGTTGCTCTTTCACAAGGACACTATTCGTTTACTCTCTATTGACATTTATTAGGATTTGGCTTTTTATAAGGCAGCAGCAAGTAATTGCATGGAACACGAGTTTTCATTGTCACCATCTGTAATTGTAAGAGGGTACAATGAGAGCAGAGATAGTGTATAAACACATTACAAAAATAATCTTTGGACTTTGATAAGGATGCATTGATTTCAGTCATCTGGTTATCACCACATCTTTATGTGAAAGCACTGAACGTATATTTTATTTCAAACACTTAGCTCCTCTGATTTTTTTGTTTTTGACAGTAACAAGAATCATCAGCTAGCTCTCCTCTTAGGAAAAAAAAAAATAAAAAGAGGCCCTAAAACGTGGTGTGTGACCAGATAGGACATTACTTCATCTTTTGTCATGGTTTGGTAAACAGTAAACCTGCTGAGATTTAGCTGGGAACTGGTGCTTACTCATGTTCCTTATAGACCTCGGGTCAGCTGAACATGGATGAACATCAAGCAGTGCCTGGGACCAGCAGCAGCTCATTAGGGCAGCCATGGGGCACATGAGCCCCCATGCTCTCTTACTTTTCATTCCCTGGTCTCCTTTTTCTTCTCTCTCCCATCTGCTTTTTTCCCCATTTCTTCTCTTTGTCTGCTATTTCCAGTCATTCCTTTCTGCCCTTTTCCTCCTCTATCTTTTCCCTTAGCTCAGGTGTTCCGTCTCTCTCCTCTGCTCCCTTCAGGAGAGGAGAAGTGGGTACTCCTCTAGTGCTAATTTTTTACCTAGCCTGCGATAAGCAGCAAAAACAGTAAGGAAATAACAGGTATTTTGTTTCAAAAATTTCACAGGTCCTTTAGGACCCTGATTCAATCCCTCAAAAAAAAAATCAATTGCAATTTTTAATAGGCATCAGATCACAACTCAAGGTACCACTCCTTAAATGCAATAATGAGTCAGCTCGTTCTAGAAGTTGCCGCATATGGAAAACCTTTTGCCAGTTATTCATGAACAATTCTACAAAATTAATCACAACCATTATTGAGTGAGATCTATCACATCAACTTTGCCATTATTCAATCCTCTTGTTTTTACATACCTATTCAAACCCTGAAAACAAAGACTTCTATTTACTTAAGCACATCTTTCTGAACATTTTTAAAATGCAGTCAACTCTTCGTTTTCTGCCTTAAGTCACACAAAGGACAAGGCAATAAGAGCTAACAAGAGTTCTCACAAAAACATTAGAGAGACTATAATACTAATACCACATTTTTAATACGAGATAGGATTTTGCACCTCAAATTTAATGCACACAGAACAGTTGCAAGTACAATGGCATTTGGATAACAACATTTAGAAGCATGAAATTACAAGTGTACTGACAGGTTTTTCTGTGCTTCCTTATAGCACAGAAGCTGCTGCTCTTTGTCCCCCACATCCCTTGTGTCAGAAGCAGCCCAATACTAATAAATCTCGAATACACTTTTGAGATTCATAGCAAGGGCTGCAACACCCGACTGTAATTCATAAACATGTCTTAAAATTGTTTCTGCGTCATGCTAGAGCACAGACACAGAAGGAAAGGTCTCTTTGCCTGTTACTGGGCATCATAAATGAAAATAACTTCCTTCCTCTGCCTGGGATGTGATCCCTGATATGTCCAGTTCTAGCTGGATGTGAAGGGGGACAGGTTCCCAGCTCTTGCTACAGCAGCCGTGGGCAGAACTGCATGTCCCTTGTGACCAGGGGAGATGGGGCAGCCCTGTAATGCCACCTTCTAGCTCACTTGGGGAACCAAAGATCTTTTTAGGACACTTGCTGTAAGTATTTATGAGTATTTATGCAAGGTAGCAGCAGGGCTTTAAAATCTGGCAGTGCCTAGACTTCACAGGCCTCAAATATGCTACACAATTAAGATTTGGGGTTAGATTTCTTTTTAGGCACTTACATAACCTCAGAAAGTGCTTTGCTCAGAGCTGTCAGTCAGAGAGGTTCCAGCATAATTTCTAAAACATTAGGGAGTTTCACAGCCCATGTACAGCAATCTGTTTGGATCCAAAAACTAGAACATGTTATAGTAAACAGATCTTTTCCTGATCTCATTTCATGTAATTGGGCAGGAAAACTGAGGTATCAGAGGCTTGAGTCCTACTTGGAAGAAGAGTGCTGGGCAGGGAGGGTGCTGCATGGGTTACACTGGTGGATTGTGACTCGTCAGCTCATCAGACCAACTCCCTCTGCCTTTCTTCACCCACTTGGCAATCTGGTGTCCCCAGCTTTTCACTGAGCAGCAAGTTAACCCAGAGAACTGCAGGGATTTATTTAAAGCAACAAAAACTTTTGTCTTGTGAATATCAGGCTTAAATAGTTGTATGGATATATCATCTGGAAATCATATTCAGACTTCCAGAGCTTTAGAGTAGCTATTTGGAATCCATCGGTAGAAAGATTCGGAGTTCCTAAAGAAAGAGGTCCTTAGCTACAATTTTTTTAACCAAGACTTCTCTCTCTTACGATTTTCAGTGAGTTCCTGCTCTCATGTTCCGAAAGTAATACTAAATTTCTGTGGAAAAAGAAATCACTAAACTACTAAACTTTAAAGACTAATGGTATAAATATTTACCATAGAAAACAATTTACTGGCTTCCTCAGTTTCTTTCCAGGGAAACCCTCTTACACTACACTGTGCTTTATGCATATGCAAGAGAAAATCCAAGGTCAAAAGCCCAGGGCCCTGCTGATGTCAAGGAGCCCCATCCTTTCAGCCGGGCAGGGAGGAGCCGTGCTGCCTCGGGAGCTCTGCAGTGCCTCCCGGCAAGCCCGGCTGCTGCTGCACTGCTCACAGGGTCATCCCTGCCCACCCAGGCCAGGCCCCAGCACAAACCTCCCTCCCCTGCACCGAGCAGGAGTGTTGGAGCCCTGGCTGGCGCCGAGCACCTTGCCATGCCCTTGTGCCTCCGGACAGAGCCACGCCAAGGCAAAGCAGTGCCGACACTCAGCCCCACACCCTGAGATGAGGAGCAGCCGCGTGGGACAAACCCAGGGGGCCATGGCACCGGCCTTTGAGCATGTGGTTATCTGTTATTTTTCTGGGGGATTAGGTTGTGTCTGTTCATTACAATAATCCACCATCCTGACCACTGAAGCTCCCTGAGCTACCAAATGTCCTGGCACCAGGTGACCCTATCTGGCCTTCTGTGAACCCCTTCCATCCACCACATACACCTTGTGTTCAGAAGCCCCTTGTATCCACTAATCTTTAGCAGCATGCACAGAGCTGTTGTCCTGCCAAGAACTTTTCCATAGGAGATCCATTTTCCCCCCATTTTCCTCTCAGCTTAAAGAAATAAAAGGAAATAAAGGAAATTAAGAGGATTGTGAAATTACAAATTTATCACCTGCACATTTATGTGGGGGGAAACATTCTCATCCAGCACCACTCAGGCTTCCACACTGTTGTGAAGGTACTATGCCTGACCCTGTGGGGAGCTGATAGTACATTTCATAGTGCCAGCTTACTACAGCACCTAACTCCAGGCAGAGCTGGAATACTGCAGTTATTCTGTACACATGTGCCTGCACATACAGGTGCACACGCTGACTGTAAAACACAGCTGTATTCTTAAAACAAACATGTCCAAATTGCATCATATTAATGGAGTATCTTATGACTTGAAAAAAGAGTCACCTATTTTATATCCTTTATCAATCATGATATCTAAATTTGAAGCATCCAGGTAGCATACTCATTGATTTCTCAGTCAGCTCCTGTATTTTCATTTTGACAGTATTTTTCAACCCCAACACTGAGTGGAGGAGCAAGCCATGATCCCACATGTTAAAAACAAGAGCAGCTGCTCAGGTACCCTGTGCAGCAGAGCTGCCAACCCACTCGGTACAGCCCAACAGCCTGCAGCCCTCGTGCAGGCAAGACTCCCACCAAGGGGAGCATGATTACAGGTCCCTAACACTGTCACACCAGTCTCACTATTCGGGGACAGGCTTTTCTGCATGGGCAGCATTTGGGATTTTTTGTTGTAAAAGAAGAGAAATGGCTAAAATACCAATCTTCCCAAAACCTGACAACAATAATAATAATAATAATAAGTCAAATAAATCAGCATGTTTTGGTTTTCTATATAAGGGTATGTCGAACTATCAAAGGGTGATAGTTCTCTCTCTTCCAAAGACAGCCAGGTGATGACTCTTCCCAAATCTCAGATTAGATAGGGGTATTCATATCCTAATACTCGTGCTACATATGTATACTATAATGTCCTTTTTGAAATGCTGAAATTGAGGCTCCAATTGGGGTGGCCCAACCCTCAGAGCAGCTTCAGCCAATGCTCCTGTTACATCACAAACTCAGCAGGGTTGCCCTGCAACCTTGCAAGGAAACTTTGGTTCCTATTTTTCATGCTGTCCTGTCTTTCCCCCACTTGCACCTTGGCACAGAGAGGAAACAGAGTAGCACAGGCTGTAGTGTGCTCCTATACTTAGTTTCCTGAGCACAAAGCAAAGATGCAAGAGCCTGGAGCAAGGATCTGTCCTGAAAGAGGCTGGTATGGAATTTGTCACCAGATACAGGAAATGCAGAATTTTTTTTTTACCCTGCAGGAGCTCTGAATCAAAGTATGTAGAAAATATGCAATTTAGTAAAAATTAGATCATCCTTTTCATCATTGTTTTCATCGCCTGAATCCTAGCAATAGTTTTAGCATTTTGGAAAGAGCTTCTCTGAGAGACAAAGAGGTTTTGTCCTGAGGAGCCACTGCCCAGTGAGGGCAGACCCCCTCCTGTCACCACTAAGCAGCAGATCCATGCCACACCACATCCCAGCTTCCCCTGGCCCTGCTTTCAGAGGACCCCAGCTGCAAAACACTTCATTCACACAGGCATCAGCATCTGCCTGAGTCCAGACATCCAAGAAGCACCAGGAACAGAAGACATTGCAATGTTTAAATTTGCTAACAAATAAAACAATGCATGGCAGCAATATTCCAACTGGAAGGTAAAACTCACATTTGGAGCAGGCTCTGTGCACATTGCAGACTCCATCCTGCTAAGAAGGACTGGGCAGCTGCCTGTGCCTCTTCTGTGGGGGTCAGCTCAGACCTGCCCATGGCAGAAGAGATGCCACACTGCCTGGCCAGCCCCCTGCCACCAAAGCAAGCCACAGCTGCCCCTGCCTTTACCAGCTGCATTATTTCCAGACATTAAAGCATTGCTCTGCAGGCATGGATTTTCATGTCAGAATCTAGGAGTTACAGAATAACCCTACAAACCGAATTATATGGCTGAGACCCTCTTTCCCCATCAGGGCAGAAACAATTTTGACCCCCGTTTGTCTTCTAGCAGTCTTTTCCTACAGGTGAGTGATCCACAGTGCTTCACCACAATTAACCATGGCTTTTAGTAGCAATTTTTTTCAATTACCTCCTTCAGGCAAATCTGAATGATTACCACCCGTTTTTTCACATTTCCTTCTGCTGCCAAGTCTGTATCAAAGTGTTCAAAGCACATCAGCTGTTGATCCCGCAACATTCCAAAGAAAGCATCAGTTGACCCTGTTGAAGACCAGGGTAACCCAAATGCAGTGCTGCTTTGTGTGGCACAGATCTGTGGGCAGGGACAGAGACTTCTCCCTGGTGAGAAGTGCAGGTCTGAGTGCCACAGGACCACCCTGGTGTCAGTTCTGCGAAGTCCAGGGGAAGTGTGCACCTACTAACTACATCACTATTGCCTAGGGCTGCAGTGCCAGCAGGGGAGGGGCAGCAGTTCCTGTCCCAGCTGAGCCCTTCGAGATGCTGACTGCTCCCAAAGCAAAGGGTGCTCACACAGGCTTTGGGCACATGCTGCCCTCTGTCCCTGAAGCATCTCCACCACTCTAAGGTAGCAGGGACAACACTTAAGCTGATCCTAACAGTAGTTCTTCCAGGGTAGGGAAATGAAGAAAGGAAACTGCAGCACACTGTGGATCCTAATTGCATTTGCTCTGCAGGCTCTGAAATGTCAGTCAAACAAATACGCCATCGCCTTTACTGCTCTGCAGTTGCCATTTACTATTTTTACTGGGAAATTGTCCAGGAAAGGGATACTACCTAGAAGGGTCCATTATGCTAGCACTGGAAACCAGCAATATTTCTGAACAACCCCATGGGCCCATTATCTGTTCCTACACTGCGGAAAGACAAGAAGAGCCAGAGTGAGCCAATTTGTGTTTGTGGTAGCAATTGCAGCACTAGAGGGGATGGAGACAGCCCAGGACCCAGCGGGCACATCTGAACCGGTGCACGCTCTGGAGCTGTGACAAGTCACACCAGAGAAGAGCATGATTCGGTGAGTGAAGAAGAAAAAAAAAATCTTAAAATGAGCTCTTTTATGAGCCTGAGTTTCATTATGCAACTTTATCAGAGTTTATGAGAACTGAAACAATATGAAGATGCAGAACATGCCCACTCTCCAGCCCTACCAGTCCACAAACCCAGTTATTTCCAGGACATGTAGAGACCATGGGGCAGATGGATTTGCTGAAGTGATGAAGCCCCTTTTCCTGGGAACAGCCCCACTAAAACCATCTCTTTTTCTCTAGCAGTGCCTCTTGCCCTCCAGAGAGCTCAATTCCTGCTATAGGCAGCTCCTTGACACTTAACTACCACCTGCTAGACTTGGAGTGAGTGATTGAGATATTTAATATGCAAAATGATTCTGAATCACCCCATTTTACCACTATTTCTCCTCCAAGCCAAAAAAAGCATAAGAAAGGGTACTCAGCCTACTTCTGCTTACTGTAATTCCCCACCTGCTGCCCACAAAGAAACACATGTTTACATGGACCAGATCCCATCGATTTCTAAGCAAAGCTCAGTCTGTCTGTCCTTCCCTCTCTTCAGGTAGTTAGTCCCAGAGGGCAGCTTCAGACCCGCTTATGAGTCAACCTCTGTAGGCAGGGTGAGCAGGGGCTGTGCCAAGCAGAGGTGAGGAGGAAATCATCCATTGCCAAAAAAGGCAGCTCCCACCCCTCTGGAAATCAGCTTAGCCAGGAAAACCTGTGCCCTTCACACCAGCACCTGTGAAGGCTCGCTGTTTGCAGAAGGCTCAGTGACCATTTCACGTCTGACATTTTTTGGTTTTCATCACTTTATTTTTGGCACTGAAAGCACAAGTGGATCAATGCTCGGTTAAGCCCTTGTGTCAGGGCACCCTGTCCCTGGTCCTGGGGCAGCACTAACAAGGCCATACAGTGTCCTGCAAGCAGGGGACAGGGACAGGGTCACCACCAGTAGTGCTGTGCCTGCTCTCTGGCACAGGGATGGCTGTTCTGCTGTGGTCTGCCGGCTGCATTCTCTGCCTCACAGGGATTCACACCATGAGCATTCGGTCTCTACCTTATCCTTTGCACACTTTTTTGGCTCTAGGTATAGTTTCTGAAGACATAGAAATTGGATGAATACTATTTTTTTCTCATTTTAAACAAAACAAGTGCCACGTTTTATCACCCCTTTCTCTCTCTCTGTCTCTCAGATTTGATTTCTTAAATTCATATGGGTTACACATTTTCATAAACCACATTGGCTGCAGTAAGCCACGTTTGAATCATCATTTAGAGAAGTGAAGATTTAATTTCATGGTGGAATTAATGTTGACATTTCCTTTTTATTTACACTCCACCAAGGATTAATAAGGTTACTATAACCTTAATCTTTGATAGCTCAACAATAGAATACTCCGGGATTACCTCAAAAGCTGGATTTTAACTCTTTTAATCCCATTATTGTTGATAACCTTATCAACACTGTTCTCCACCACAGAGGTGGAGTGGAAGAATCTCAGACTCTGCAATTCCCTACCATGGAGCAAACTCATAGTTTAAACAGAAGAGCCAGAGACAGTTGCTTGGTTGATGCCTGCAGTGGGGTTCACAGTTTGCAGTAGGGCTGCAATGCTGCTTTTAAGCGCCTTGTCAGAGATCTTTGTCAAGAAAAACATTGGTCCAGTGGCATATGTTGGCGGAGCAATGCAAGGTTGCTCTAATTCCCTTACTTTGTTTTTCCCTCCTCCCATGCGACAACTACTTCAAGAATCAGACTGCCAGTCTGGCAAGTTGAGATCCAGAAACTTACTGCTAATTACCATGTTTACAATTCCCAACCTGTCTGTTGGTGCCAACAATCAAACTGCATCCTCTTGAGTACACCAAAAGACACTTGCTGGCAGTAGCTAAGGTTCCAGGCTGGCTACATTAATTACTGTTAACTTAATTTTTGCGTATTGAAAAACAGCTTTAATTAGCGATTCCATGGATCAAAATCATCCTTTCATGAGTTTCAAGAAATAGCAGCTCAACATATAGACTACTTACCAACCTACGAGTCTTTTATTTGGAAACACAAGTGGTAATAAATTTATATGTGGCCTTATAAATAAAGTAGGCAGAGGTTTAACAAAAATCACACCAGGATACAAAAGGTTATGCCTTCCCTTTGAAGTAAAAGAAGCAGCTCTAAAAAGGCAGGTTGGATATATTTTATCATCCTCAGTAAACATTTGACTGCACAGAACAAACTCCATTCTGACAGTATATCACTGAATCAAAGTATTTAATGAATTAAAAGAAAAAGCAGGTATTTTGTGAACTCAGTGAAAGAGAGCCTAAACTCAAATAACTGCAGGGCAAAGCCTGAGCAGAGAGGATCCCATTTGTGCCTTTAAGTCCTAGCCTGAGACTCCTGAAGGCCGTCTGACTACTCAGTTGGGATCCCCTTTTGTTGAGCACATGCTTCAACCCTGTCAGAGTCAGCAGGGCACACAGGGCTGTGCAGTACCTGGGAACAGGCTGTCTGCTTAAGATCTGTGCCCAGGGCCATGCCCGCAGAGCCCATCCCGTGCCCACAACTCCCCCCCACAGCAATACATTTCTAACCTGGATTTTCCACTGCAATGGGATTCAATCTCCATGATGCTGGCTTTAAAATGTTGGTCAGTTGATGAGAACTGCACTACACCACCTCTCTGAAGATATTTTACTCTGTTCTCTGGCTAACATGGAGCTGAAAGATGGAGAGTAGAGCTGGCCCATACCTTGGCGCTCCTAGGGTGGACAGGCTGCTGGCCGCAGCACAAGGCTGCTCTTGGTCAGTGCTGCTGGTCACTCTGGCAGCATGCAGATGCTGGCACAGCCAATGCCTGTCTGTGCTGGGGCTGCAATCAGTCCCATCCCTTAGGGGCAGGTTGGTGTGTCACAACCATCTGAACACGGACAGTTTTAAGAGGACCCTGCATTCAGACTAGAGCAGCACCCATGCCCATATCTACTTATAACAACACTGGTCCTACCTGCCTGTGTAAAGATAGGCCTAGCAGTCTGATTTTAGGTCCTTTTTCTAAAAACTTGGTCTTACTGGTGCAGTAATGGGCCATAGTGAGACTGTCTTTTCTGCCCTGCAGCAGATTCTCCCCTATCTCACCAAGACCCAAGACACCAACCAACTTCCCTGCTCTCTTGGCAGTCTTTCATAGGCTGTCAGCCACTGCCAGGCTCCTGCTCTTGCACCAGAGTCCTACTATGCGAGATTGCAGTGGGCTACTGCAGAAAAGATAACCCAGCGCAAGACTCAGGCATATGAAAAGCAGTGTGGAGTAGGGGAAATAGAGCCAAAGCAGGGAGTAAGCCAAGAAGACAGACACTAAAATCAACAGGCATTTTAACTTACAGGGGAAGAAGGGAAGGAAAATGAATCAGTGCTCCCAGAGGAGGTAGTCTGAATCTACTCTGATCCTAGAGCAAGAGAGTGGAAACAAGCATTTAAGAGCAGTTCATTTATACAGGGTGTACTGAATATACCAAGCAAACTACTAAAGGAAGCAATAAACCTGCATCTTGGAGAGTGGTCTAAAAGGAGTTAGATTGGCACTTTAGAGCAAAGAGATATTTGAGGCTGCAAAGGCAAGCAGCAGTACACGGAGACACGTGGACACAGCTCACATGGCCCACGCTATTGACGTGTTTTCCCTCCCCAAGCTAGCCTGCTCAGCCTGATTACTTACATCTTGTATAACTTACATAGTCTAAAGAGAGTCGGCCAATTTCCACTCAATTTATAATTTAGCAAGCAGAGAAGCTTGATTCTTCTAATTTACATAAAACATAGATAAAACTGAAAACAAAATAGCTTTAGAGTATATGGGCAAAGTACACAGGAGCCACAGAGGAATGCAGGAGTGAAAAAGGATATGGAGCAAAAGCGCTGTCTGGATTGTGCTTTGCTAAGGGTTTCAGAGTACCTTATTTATGATAAATATCTCACAGACAAGCAAGTTTTCATCATCACAGACACATGTTGCTGGACAATTGGCACACAGACCTAACCAATGCCATAATGCTGGATGGGCCTTTTTTACTGCATCTTTCTTTTTCTAGGTAAAATAATGTTGTTGAAAACCTTCTGAAACAGTATGGCAAGACGGCATCAGGGTGTATCAAGGTAGAACTGCCTTCTTCCCATTCCCTCTTGGACATCTCCTTTTGTCATGAAGAAAGGCAGGGAGCTCTCACCCTGTGGGTAAACCCAAGTCAGCATTCCACTTCCCAGGGAGCAGCAATGCGGCTGTGCTCTTGTTACCATTTCTTCTGCATTCCTCCTCCATGACTGCCAGGTTCTGGCAGAGCCAGCGAAGGCATTCTCTGAGAGGAGATACCACCTGCCAAGTGTCGAAGTTGGTATTCCTCCCATGGCATGGTAGGCTCCAAATCGTGCCTCTCTTCCCCACTTGCCTGAGGAGTCATCCTGGGTACTAACAATAGACTCCATGGAGGCTGGTGGAGCTCAGGCTGCCTCACCAACTTCTGTCTGAATTCAGTCATTTCCAGTGAGCAATGTATAAATAGATGCTGCCTCATTATTGATGTATATTGTGCAAAGGGTTTAGCCAGGGATGAAGCTTGCCTGCTTTCCTTTTATGGATGAAAAGCGGGATCCCAGAGCCTTTATGCGAGATCTCTGCACATGTCAATCAAACCACACCAGGAGGAAGAGTCTGTGCTCTTAGGTCCGTTGTTACATGGCAGCCACATGGCCACAAGAAAAGTCCATGGGAACAAAATACAGCTTTGCACGTGTGTGCAGGTGTGTATAGGCACATTTACAAATACGCACAACAAAATCAAACGGAAACAGAATTCTAATGGCTGCGGCCTAATTTTTCTATTCTTTTTCAAATCCCAAGACCAGGCTGTAGTCTGGGCTACTCTGACACAAATCTCATTTGACATTGTTATAAACCACTGATTTACACTAATGGAAGAGTTAGCCTCTGATTTAGAAAGCAGACCTTAGCAGCCAGCCCAGGCCTGAGCCTCTCAGCCCTGCAGTTTGGCTGTAGCGCATTGATACTTGCCAGCTAAATTTGATCATGAGCTCCAGCAAAGGCAAGCTATCAATATTTCAGAGAGTCATTCCTCACACTTCTGAGCAGCAAACGGCCCATCACTAAGAAGGCCAGACCCTTGTCAGCATGAGCTGACTTAGATGAAATGAAACACTGACCTCACTGCTAGCTCCAGAGTTAATCTCAGAAGAGAGATTTTATTAGAGAAAGCAGAGCTATTGTTCTGAGCCTCTCTATGGGGCACATATTTAAGTTTTGCATCCAAGAAATGTGGAATACTTAAAATAGAGTTGCATTTGGTAAAAAACAAACCCTGAAAATTCTAGCCGGGTATTGTGCGTGTGGATTTATCTATTTGATTCCTTGGATTTCTCATCATGCCCATTCAGCATCCTTTCCCTTGCTGGAATTTTTTCTCTCTCTGTACCAGAGAGGCTGGAGCAGAGTGAGATGCACCACCTCACTGCAACTCCAGCAAAAGAAAATTAAACATGTCTATGTTCATCTCTAACCAAGGGTCTGAAATGGTCCTGCCTTCTTTGCTAGAAAGAATTTACATAGACAGAAATGACAAGCATGTAAACAAGAAGAGCAGAAGGGAGTGGGTTAGGCTCTTACTTCCTAGAGTAGGACTCGCAGATCCAGTTTTCATCAAGGGGTCTTTGAACAACTGAAGGCAAATGGATTTATGTTATCACATGTGCAACAGACACATGATGGGACAGCCACATGACGTCATAACACAACAAAGGACAATGAGCAGTCAAAAAGAAAAGGATTGTACTGAAACCTTGAAAGTAATTATGTTATTGTGTTCTGCATAACTCAGACTCTGGCAAACAGGCAGGGAAAAAGTCTCTTCCTTAGAAATGGAAAAACCACCACCTCTTAAACTGAGGTCTGAGAAAGTTTCCACTGCTCTACTCTATAGTTCAAGACCTTCAGAAAAAAAAATTAAGAAATTAAATGATCCTGACATTTCTAAAATAAAACACATTGAGAAAGAAAATCCCTTCCACCCCCTCAAATCTTTTGCATGTATTGTAAACAGGAAGGGGGACAGCAAGGCAGTGGAGGAAAGTAGGGGAACAAGAAACAGTTTTTACCATAGTGGTCATTTTTAACAACCAGAGCATCAAGACTGTAATAACCGTTGCTCCAGTAAAACAGCAAGCAATAAACTGTATAACAGAAAAATGTCTCGTGGCAATTTGACAAAGAGGTAATATGAAATGCGTTTTCTTAGAGTAACCAAGGTAAGTTATCGCCTGAAGAATGATTGTTAAAGGAAGAGTTTCCAGCTGGTGGGAAGCATTAGTGCATCAAGCCTCCCTGCTCTTACTATTTGCCACCTAAATTAAAGAAATAAAATAAATTCTTAATAATACTGTAATTAGTGATGCCTTTTTATTTTAATTTTTATCAGCATCTTGTTAGGAGAATGTGAATACTTGCACAGCTATTACTATCAGATAATCCAAAAGTAGTCATATGAAATCTACATTATCTATGTAAATGCCTCTGTAAGATGCAGTGAGATGGTTCTTTTTTTGGTAACAGGCTGCACAATTGCATGCTGTACTGTTCTGGTTCAGAATGTTCCTCTTTCTCCAATTAGAGAAGACCAGTCCCATGTTGATCACTTTATCTTTGATTTCCAGTGATTTAAAAGATTGGTTTGACCTGTGATCATTAATACACTTTGTGATATCGTCCTGATTTAGTAAGAGAACTGTTAATATTCCAAACAAGGTTATGAATCAGCAATTGTTAATATTAAAGTCAGCTATATTTTTCCAACATTTCATGCCTCATGCAATAATGTGAAAGGGGTGTACACTGTGTGCAATTCAGATGAGCCGATACCAAACAATACGGTGGCAACAATTGACCCCAAAGCACATAAAAGATCTACTTAATTTTAAATACTCTTGAGTAGTTTGGAAAGTGTAAGTTGCGTCTCGTGGGCCTAGATCTTTCTGTCTTGTGGTATGAAGTGCTGAGAAATTATCGGAGCCATTTCAGCTCCATGGAGCGGCGTTGCCACAGTCAGAGGCAAGGAGGCCTCCCCAGACGGCTCTCCAGCCCTCGCAGGGTGACTACTGCCTGCTGTGTCTTGGCCAAGTTAATTTTACGTCTCCCAGGCAAGGGTGTTCCTGCCTGGAGATTGCTCTGTTGCTCTGTATCATCCCCACTGGCTAGAGGGGTATTGGGTTCATGGAAAGGAAATGTTTCTTGATAGCCATGCGGCATTTTCTCCATACATCGCTTCTAGGTCTATTTGCACACACCAAGCTACACTGCTTTCCTGCAGACAGGAGAAATCCTGAACCCCCTGAAATCAATGGAAAATTCCCACTGGTTTCTGCAGGAGAATGTTTTCAAAAGCAGGATACTAATTTCATTTATCTGTATGGGCATTATTATGTAATTTTGGCTAGGTATGTATATTGGTATATATATCTAAAAAACTCCTTTCAGCTATATATTCAAGGCTCTTATTTTTTCCCATCAATCAACCCCCTCTAGTTTCTGGAACATTTCACCTAATTTTTTTGTTGGATGCTTTTAACTAGATACTGTTTTTCCAGGAAGCAAACTACCAAACGTGTGTGATGTTCCAGCTCTGGTTTCAACACCTCTAGTGCATACTTCCAGCGCCACACTGCGATACCTCCTCGCCTACAGTCCCTGGTGCCTCACCTCTCCTCTGCCCTCTGACTCTGAAAAGCTGGGTCACATCTACCTTCTACCATCACCTCCTGGACTCTTCTCTTCACCTTCCTCAGGATCCTCTCTGTTCTTTGAAGTCAGACTCTTTCCATCACCTCTATGAATTCTGGCTTGTTTTTTCACTTTTAGACTACTTATTTTTGGCCTGTCATTTAAATTTCTTTTAAGTCATTATTATTATCGAGCCAACACTTACAAATAGCTCTACGCATTGCAGGTATGTGATAATCAAGTCCTTTGATTTTTGAGTGATTTGGTTACTAAATGATAGCAGTAAAAAGCATGTAATCATCATGGGCGTTAGCCCAGGAAATGTTTCTACCGTTAAAGCTTTCAGAAGGTAGATGATGATTCTGGTAAAAATTTATGGCTCTTAATAATGAGTGTTATGATTTACCTTTACAACACTAAATGGTGAGGTGTCATAACAGCTACAGGTAATACCTGGGGGCGATACTTTTCAGAAAAATAGTAATCTATTAAAAGGAAGAGAAGAAAAAGCCTTTTGTGTACATAAAGACATTATTTATTTTTAAAAATGCATAAAAATCCAGTTGTGTACATTACTGCTAGTGTGATGTAAAAAGGCAGAGAAAAAGGCTAGTTAGCTTAATCTTACAGCTGCAAAATATGTGTAGAGCTCTGTAGATGTATAGATATTACTGTATTCAGTTTCCTCAAGAAAACCCTATGAACACTAGAAGCCACCTAAACTGACACGAAAGACAATAATTTGTGGTGGAAAAAAACTTACACTCCCGTCAGAATCATATGTAGTCTTAAAAGCAGAAAACAAGCACAACTGAGCCCAAGGAAAAACATCTGCATAACCATACATATCTACATGCAACATTGTGGGCATTTATTTTAGGCAAATTTGCAGCAGCAAGAGGAATCATAACCCAGGTCATAAATATACACTGCAACAGCACGGTCCCCGCTGAGGTGAGTGGGTGTTGTGACTCTGTGAGGTCTGGGAGAATGAGGCTTTTCTACTATGCTCTAGCCTCGCTTCAGAGGGGGTACGTGTGTGCATGTATATATTTATTCCATTCAGGGATCTATACATATATATGGGCTATAGTTTTAAATATTTCTGGAGAGCACCTGAAATCGAGTGGCAGTCCCCATCACTTAATTTAGGGTACTGCTATGCAGAGAAATGTTTCACGCTATGGGCAGACCCAGGCAGGGCAGTGACCCTGCCTGCACAGGACAGTAGGGACCAAAACTGCTCTTCGTTCTCCCGCCATGGGGCACGATGTGCCCGCTGTGCTTGAGGACACAGCCCTTTGGGCAGCTCCCCACTCTGGGAGGGCCCGAGCAGGGTGGGGATAGCCAGTGTCACAGCATCACCTGCACCACATCAGGGCCGCCGCCACACCAGCACCTGCTCTGCCATCAGCCTGCGCTGCTCTGGGGGCCCTGCATGACAAAGACTTACCTATGGCAACAGCCTTCAAGGCTACTCCACTGGAGAAAATTACCCAGAGATATAAATCTTCATAGGATTATGGCCTTTAAAGACAAGGCTACATTCAAATAATTATTTCTGGGTTAATTTTTTGATTTAATTTTCTACCAGGATGCAGATTACAAAGACCATTTTAAAGCAGAAATTTAGCATTCTGAATTAATTAAATATGCCCTTACTGAAATAGCTGTTAATGCACAGTTGGTGCCACCACAAACCTCATTCTAAAATGTCCTAGGAAATGCTCATACTGTTAAAATTAAACTCCCTTATTTATAAAGGAATTTCTTATTATGTTCCACTATAAACTTTTAGTGTAATTTTTGCTGTTAATGAAATATCATTAGACTACTAGAGGCAGGGAGGTTTTAGAGTTATTTCTTTAGCACACAGGATTCACAATTTCTAAAGCAAAAAAAAAAAAA
>VYZT01056880.1:45008-61986 GCA_013400735.1 Pomatostomus ruficeps | reverse complement strand
GGTATGCTTCCACTCCAAGGGCTCAAAATGTGTAATATGATAATTAATTACTAATATTTGAACAGCGTGCTTACAGGGACTAAGTTGGCCAGAACTCAAGGGTTGTTGAACCTGCCTCAAACTGACTGATAATGAATCCTAGTTTACCATTTTAGCCCTGCCTGTTTCTCACTTCTCCTTTTTGTATTGTGCTCATCTTTGGAAATAGAAGACTTCTACAGATTTAAAAATACTAGAGGGAATAACAGCCCAGGATAGGCATGTTCAGGTCATCAAGGATGATCATTATTTTGTTAATCTGCAGTATCCATTTTATCACCTGTTTCATAAGGACAATGATAACAGTGTTTTGAAAGAGGGAGTTAATGTACTTCAGAAAAATGAAAAACCTGAAGAAAAAAAGAATGAAACAAAAAGAGATTTTCAAAAGTGATCATCCTTTTTCTCTGAGATTTTATCAGATGAGAATTTCATTTGAAAACTCAGCTGGATCAAAAAGGATCACCCTGCCTTAGAAAGCTAGCATAATTTTTTTACATCAGTATTTTCTGTGGTTGCAATAGAGTTGTAGCACTATAAAATGGAAGATATATGATAATTGAAATACCATCATATGCAATAAAATACCTGTGATGTTATCTAGAATGATAAACATTTAGGTACTATGGCTGGATACTATTCAGTGGTACTACAAATGTTGCTACTTCAGGCTTTAAGCAGTATCTTTACCTGG
This sequence comes from Pomatostomus ruficeps, assembly GCA_013400735.1. Taxonomy (NCBI): domain Eukaryota; kingdom Metazoa; phylum Chordata; class Aves; order Passeriformes; family Timaliidae; genus Pomatostomus; species Pomatostomus ruficeps. Next base: position 61,253 of record VYZT01056880.1, on the reverse strand, counting down.
GTGAGTACCTTGAGTGTTAGAGACTAAAATATGGAAACTAATTAATGAAGAATAAAATTTAAATGGAAGTTGAAAACACAGAATTTTAAAGTATATTTAGATCTCTTCATTCCTATTTTTATAGCTTTAACAGGTGTTTATTTAGTCAGATACTTGTCTGTTGGTGAAAAAAATAATAAAATGTTGGACTTTTGTAATCAGTTGCAATCCAGACATATATTTTAAAGCTGACAATAGAAGAACAGGATAAAGTGTGAAGAGAATAGAATCCCAGAGTGTTCACATTTTAATTGCACTAGAAAACTAACATGATAGAATATTTCATCTTTTTAAATTGAAAACTTGTTGTGTATCAACCCAAGATGGTGTCCATGTAGTAGGAAAGTCCTCTAAAAGAGATCTACCATTATAAGAAAAAACCGCGAAACATTTAGGTTTGAAAGGTTAGCAGTTGAATAATTGCATGCTGCAATTTGAGAAATAAAGCTGATAAAAGCGGGAAAAAATGAAATTGTAATAAACCTTTTTCATCTCTCCTCTGAGAGATGAGGCTAACATTCAGCTCTGGATCAGTCTCCCAACTTACTGATAATTCTACAGATAACATTAAATTGTAACAGACAGAATTGCTTGAAAATTAAAAGAATGGTTTCTGGATGCTTTCTGTCATGTTATAATTACAAACCATGTTGTTTTTTTTCTGAATTGTACTGTTTCAATAATATTTAACAATGTATAGCATATTGTGACACTCAGTGAGTGGCTGGTGCAACCTTTAACCAGTGTCGAAGCCACAACTCCCATATTTGATTAGTAGTTACTTCTTCATCTACCTTTCTGTTCTGAAACTGTGAAAAGCAGTGATAATTTTGATTAAATAATAAAAATTCATTCTAGTTTCTTTGTAAAGGAGCTGGATTCATACACAAAGACATGAGGGGAAATGATTTATTGGCATTTATTGTGAAAATATGAATGCTGCATTTGTGCTTCTCTTAGAAGGTTTGTCTGAATTCTGTCATGCCCAATGTTAAATAGCAGCTGACTTCAACTATACAACTCTTTAACTCACATAAGCAGTTGTGAAGTTTCATTCCTCACTATTTGCCTTTTGATCAAAACCAAGGAGAGCAGATTGACTTCTGAAAGATTCAAGACTGAAACTATTTTGAAATTCTGCCTTTTTCACTTGAAAATTATTGATTGATTGATAATAGGATCACATAGGAGAGAAAATGGGTTAGTCTACTGATGGGCAGAATAACAATAGACAAAACAAAAAAAAATTAGGTTTTACTCTGATGGCATTGTAAATTGAATCTAATCGATGGACTGGCAATTCCATTCAAAATTTTCTGTTAACCTCCTATAGAACTCTTTTATTCAGAAAGCAGTTTAGATCTTATTCTTTATAGCTGAGCAATGAAATGGTTTAGAGCCCATTTAAAAGATTTTAGTTGATTGCTTTTTAAAAAAATAAATTGTCTGTCTTCTCTGTGAGTCAAAATGTAGAGATCTGAACAACCTCTTCTTAGTGATGTTCTTTAGGTGATGTTGGTGTCATGCTAAAACTTCCGTAAAGTGTGCTTTTTTTCAGAACTATGAGCCAGAAGAGGAAATATGAATTCTGTGGGAAAGTTGTATGTAAAAAGACCAAACACAGGGTAGTCATAAAATGTATGGAATGGATGTTTACAACTTATAAGCCAGAATTCAATCAATTTCTTTTGACTCTCTGACTCTTGGCCTGCCAAAATTAACATGGCACTTCCATTTTATCACCTGCTACTTGCCTTTATCATCTTGATGACCAAGGGCTTGTTCTCTTCAATGTATCTATCAATAAAATTTCTATTGGGATGTGACCTTATAAAATGTGTATCTATAGGGAAGCAGGGCTTTGAGTACTGTCAAAATGCTCTGTTGTGTCACAAATTTAGCATGGCTATTTAATAGGGTGCTATGCCGAAGATGATGTGCTGTGTTTCTCTCACCTGGGAAATGACCTTATACACAGCTATGGGGTTGCATGGTCTGGGTATCCCACAGCATAGCACTCTCTGCTGGGAGAACAATCTACAGAAGCTTTTTCAACTTGCCATCCAAGAAATTAAACTCAAACCAATGTTTCTCATTCAATCTGGCATCTGGCATCTACTAGCAAGCTGTGTACCTAAACAAAAATGTAAATCGTCTTCTTTTCCAAGGGATAATTTAGATCTAATCAGATCAGGTTGCTTGAAAGTGAACTATTAGAGACTTGCCATAGTAAACTTAGCAATCCAACAGACCTGGCAACATGCGTAAGTGGAGACAGATGGAACAGAAGTCAACTAGAGAATAAAATCCTATTTCTCAATATCTTAGTATAAATATCTCTATATGAAATTAACTTAACATCCAAAGTTGTTTGCTAACTGTAGGCTGAACTGAAACAGAAATAAAATATTTGAAGTGGGAATCCTTATTACTTATACACCAAATTAAGTCTAGGCTCCTAATGTTGACTCTACACCTAGAGTAACATTTCAGAACAGAAATTTATCACAAAGTCTACTTTACTCTTAAATTCTTAGCACTTAAACATTATTTGTCTGCCAGAAAATGAAGCAGCAGGATGAATGTTGCTGACTAGACCCTTACTAATAGAAATATTCCTTACCTAAACATGTAATCTTTATCATTGATAAACTATGCAAGAAAATACTTGTTAACTGCAAAAGTGAAGCAGCACATAAAGCCATTTTCTTGGGCTTAGAAATTATTTACAAAAATGTGACATTGAGAAATGTTCCTGATAAGACCATTTTTTCCTGACATGGAAATTTCCCTTTAACTAAGGCTGTGTTTTAAATTCCCTCTTCCCCAGGTCCCACACACAGAGTAAATTAGCTCTGGCTGATCTTGACTGCTTCTGGTACATGAGCCAGCTGGTTAAGTGTGTTCATACACATAAATGTATACTACATTTCTGCCTACCCTTAAGTGAGTCAGAAAAATCTATTTAGATTTTTCCCTGCAGGATCAACTTCTGTAAATGTTGTCAGTGTTTTGGTTGCCTGGTTTTTTCATCTCCAACAGTCAGAGCTCAAGGTAAAAAGAGTTCACAAAAGAGAAGTTGGAAAAACTCCTCATGGAACAAAGGAAAGAATGAAAATAAAATAATAATTGCTACCCATTTATTCACTGCCTTCTTTCTACTATCTTTGGCCAAAATCAGAAAACACCTCAGTTTCTGAAGATTTTTCTCCATTTCCTTCTCCTTAGAGAGAGACTTTCAAGTCCTTACAAGTCACGTTTCTGCCTCTCTCTAAATCTGTATTCTCTGTATAAGGTGCTCTCTATCATCCTGCTTATATTTACTGCTCTTTCTTTATTCAAGGCATTGTTATATTCCTCCTATACCTCACGAAATTTCCTACCACCTGTTCCAGAAACAGATTTTGGTATGGCTTTTCCTCCCATGTTTTTTTTCCAAATTCTTTTTGCTTCGGTATTTATTGGCAGTGATCTTGCAGTAGTTGCTGGCATTTCACAGAAAATGTTTGTTCCAAGAACTAACAGGTTATGTCCTTCCAAAACATGTAAAAGTTTACAGGTACTTAGGTCCAGATTCACCTTGTGCATCATTAGACGCACAACTGAGGGGCCTACACGCTGAACAGAGCTACCCTATGGACTCAAGCAGCTGACAGAAAAAGGGGCACCTTCTTTAGGATCTGATTTACCCTGTGAGGTGTCTTTTTCATTGCACTGGCAATAGGCATACTGTGGTTAGTCACTTTCTTTAGGTCCCTGAAGTGAGACAGAATGAGTCTAGGCCTGCTCATGACATATTAATGTATGGTAAATAACTACATTATTGCACTGAGCTAGTCAATTTATTCTGTTAAAATAGTCTCAATATTATTGAGACCATATATAATACTAATACAGTTCAGTATGAACCTCATTACAAGGAAAAAGTAAGGGAGATATTTTCCTAGGCAAGGATTAAACATAGATGTATAGAATTTGAAATATTAGCAAGCTGGCAGTTTGGAGAAGGTGTATTCCCAATTGTTCAAAGTAACAAGTGAAGTTAGAGTTTCCCACCGTGAAGTAAATGCTATCTGAACTACCCATATGTCATGCTCGATTTTTTCCCCGTTAAAAAAGGTGTGAAAATTTTGCTTACAGACATTCTAAATGTCACCTAGAAACAACAATGCTATGAGTGAGATAGAGGCAGAAAGGGCAGGTTAAGTACATGGAGAAAGTAGCCAGAGGATGAAGTCTTAGCAAACAAAAAAATCTGAATAAATTAATTTAAAACTTTTCTTTCAGTTTTTCAAATCTTTCCTCTCTTCACCTAAGATTTTATTATTGCTACTAAGTTTAACAGCTCTAAAAATAGCACAATTCAACAGATATCAATGTTCTCTTCTGCTACAAATGCTTTTCATATAATTAGGCAAGTTTTCCAAGACTTGGGATTAAAGTGAGGCACAAGAGCATAGAGCATCATTTATTGGTTCTGGACTCTGTACTGAACTACCACTTCTTAAATGCAAGTTCATGTGTTTCCCCACTCTAGGACTTTTGGTAGTGTAGACCCATCCTNCTCAGTTGCTTTTTCTCCAACTTTCCTGTCTACTAAGGAATTCCCTGAGGAAGGAACAATTATTTGTTCTTCATTTGTACTAGATAAGGACTCTCAGTATCAACTTTCATCTTAGAATGGCTTGAAGTAGGGCAAGACACCAAAAGGTTCATAGGAATTTACAGTGTCAAGTTCTGCTATGTCCACAAAATATTTAGGGGCTTGAGAGATCTTTAAAGTTTTGGAAAAAAAATCTTTCATTTTTCAACAAAAGCTATGACGATCTAATTCAGATTTTGTTAGGTTATTGCCATGTCAGAGAGGAAAAATGGATTTTTATAGAGAACTTGTCTTCTGCTTTTTAGTTACTCTCAGTGCTATATATCCTTTGAATGATATAGTATAAAATACAGTATGGCAGATCTGATACTATGTTGGCCTTGAAATTTATTTGCACAGATTGATCAAAAGTAAATGTCAGAAAATCATCTGTCAGTCACAGCTAGAAATGTCTTTTAAAGGTTTTTTAAACCTTTTAGGTTGATAAGAACTTTTCTCTCTCACAAGCTGACCTGTTACATGGATCTTTCTGATATCACAGTTGAATGGCTGCAGTACGCTTGATTGTGTGATGCCAAAAAGGTTCATCTATCACCTGCAGCTAGAGTAGATTGCAGCAGTGACTGCTTGCAGGTGTGGAATGGCAGATTCTGCTGCTCTTCAGGTTTGCTGTGTCAACTCGGTATAATGAGTTAAGTTTCTTTTTTTTGGCATAGAGTCTGCCTCTGAAATCTTCTCTGCAAAATCCTAGGGCTTCAAAAGTTTCCCCAGGTGTCAAATACAGCAGAAGAAGTTCTGGTGGTGAATCCACATAAGTCACAGCTCTCCCTGGGAGCTTTGTGCCTCCCTTAGCTCAGGCTATCTGCAAATACTGCATGAGCACCTGGCGTGAATCTTCCTAAACCTTCTTTCAGCAAGAACTGAATCAAATCTGCCTCTCTACCAATCTTTTTGCAAGCTTTTGTTTGCAATAGGTCTTGTCTTCTCAACTCTTACTAGCATAGTGACTATTTTTTTAAAGAGATTTGAGAGATGATTGGTGAGGGTTACCATAGGGAAAAAACCCTGCTTAATTCAAAACCTGTTGTTTAAAACAAATAATGACAGAAGTGGTATATTGATTGATTAATGACACAGAATCAACAAGGAGTCAGCAAGATATAATTCAGGTCCAATATCAGCAATATAACAGATAAACAACAATAGTAGACATGTAAAAAATATTAATAAATATCTTTTCAAATACCTTCTGTAATGAATCTCCAAAAGTCTAGTGCTCTCCACCACGTGTTCACAGTTAACTGCACCCCCTGACCAGCGGTGTGGGTCATCAGGCCCTTCCCCCTTCAAGGAGTGCTTCCCACAGCTGCAAACTTCTTCCCTGAAAGATGTGGGTGCTCCAGCCCTGTGCCTTTCCCCATCACTCCCAGCTGTCCTTACACCAGCTTGAGAGCACTCCGTTCATTTCTCAGGCAAAAACTCATGGGTCTTTGCATGCTGCACCCTGCACTGTTGCTCCACTAACTGCACATGGGCTACTTGTAGTGTCCAATGGAGAACAAAACAATACTTTTCATTAGCTAACAACTTTAATTTCAAACCTTGATAACTGAGGAAATTTCTTACTCCAAGGGACTATATGACATAAGTCTCAATTGTCTGAGCAACCTTACTGTGAACCACAGTGTTCAGAATCCACAGGAACCAATCTACTTTCTATTATTATTGGATAATTGTTTCCACAAAGAGTGTTGCAAAATTAAACCAGAAATTTCTGGAAAAACAGCCTTTAATAACCTGAAAATTAAGACTTTAATAATCTGAAAATTAATTTAATGAATATGTGCTTTGTGTTCCTGTTCCACTGAATGTAAAAATGCAAACTGAAACAGCCTTCCGTGTCAGGTGAAGTTTATATATTGCCTTTATTTATTTCTGATTAGTAGAACATAATTAGCATGGGAAATTCTAATCTAACTAAGATTTTCTACAAGCAAAACATGTTATAGTTCTGGCAGTATAAATGTACATAGCACTGTTTTCTTTTGAACTGGTTATTTGTATCAATAGGAAACAATTATGTCAATTTACTTCAGTTATATCCAATACACAGAAATCCAAATAGTATCTAGTTCATTACATTTAAAACACAAAAAAAATTTCTGAAATTTGTGGGCCAAATTCATCTCTGTTTTGAGACAAATACACATATAGCTGCCCATGTACTAAAAGCAATCATAATTTACATATTTTACCATATGTGTAAGTTTACAATGAAGGGATAGTGGAGCAAGTATAGTAACTAACATAAGGTATATAATGAATATTTGTATGGTAGCATTTTGTAATACAGGGGAGTATTTTTCTGCCTAGATTTCTTTTACATGCAGTCCTGCTTCATCTCAGTGTGCAAACCAGATTCAGTTTATTCTCATGTTAAACTGGAATGAGTTTACCTGTTATTTACCAGTTGCACTGGTTTTTGAACAACTTATTTGATAAGTATTTTTTTAAATGTGAAAAAGTATTTTCTTTACCCCTAAATTTAAATACATGATGAAATCTATGAGATCTCTACTGAGCCATTGAAGACTGAATTTGACACTCTGGACTAGGTTCAGAAGTGTTATAAATTAATTTGTACATAGGTCATGTATATAAACTGGTGTAAGAAATATGCTAGGAGACATGCAATGTGTACTATTTAAATAGAAAAAAGAATCAGCAAGTGTGTGCAAAATATAATTTGGGAAATCAAGATATATTCACATATATATTAATATAGTTCTATTCCTCTCTTACCTCATCATAACTGTTAAGTAATTTGTATATCCTGACTTTCCTCTTCCTAGAGAACAAGCCAAGTGATTTAAAACAAACTTATCATTTGCTAGGAGACAAATATTGGAGAGATTGTGTTTGAAACAAATCAGAGAGATGCATTGTGCTTAATTTAGATGAGCTAAGGTTAAACCCTATTGATCAAACATTATGGCTTGAGAAAAGGTGATTATGAAAAGGTTTTATGTAACTAGTATTATATAAGTTCAGTAGAAAGGAGTTAGGAAGGAAGCTCTCAGAAGTAATACTGACAGACCTTGCAAATGTTATGCAGATATTTGATTTGCCTTTGCATGACTTTGTCCATCTCTACAAAAGGGTTGTTTGATACTGAGAATAATATTATGGTATCATTTCTAATTCTAAAACAGTGTTGGAAAAATTCTTGCAAATAATCCTTGTTCATAATGTACCATCTCATATGATGTTACAAAAATAATCAATAATAACAAAACATATGCCTTGGATAGAGTGTAGATATTAGAGGAAAATTTTGACATAAAAATCAGAGAGTAATTGCCAATTAAAAGTGCAAACATTTCTGTATGGTATTTCTGTTAAGCTGTTCTATTTGAGGAATGTAAAACATGACTAACTACATCAGCAGGTGTGGTGTAGGTGTAGTGCAATTATACATTGACATTTTTGCTGAAGCCTACAAAGTATTATTTTGTACTGGCTACCATTCTAGATGTAGACCTGATTAAAAATAATTGATGGATCAGTTATGTGTTGAAAAATATGTTTTCTTGCAACTAGAAATCTTAGCAAGGATAGATTGATCCTGAAGGTAGCTCAGACAGAAATACAAACTTCAATCTGAAAAGGAATATTACACTAGTTTTAAGATTTTTATTTCTGTCTTATTCCACTGATTTTTGTTTTAATGGCAAGCATTTCTAAATTTATTACCAATTGGGGTTTTTTTGTATGTTTCCTATTTGATATTAATCTTAACAATTGTATGTGATATTGTGAATGCTGTTAAGTCAGTGGCTGGTTAAGCCGCTCTCATTCACCAGCAGTCCTGGCTAACAATGTTGACTCACAGCTGGCTGAAAGTTAGCAAATGTAACAGCCATATACAAGAAAAGTTGTAAGAAGTATCTGGGGAAACTCCCAGACTGACCTCAGAGCTGGGGAAGGTCATAGAGCAGATCATCCTGAGTGCCATCCTGGGGTGTGTATGGGACGACCAGTGGATCCTGCCCAGCCATCATAGTTTATGAACAGTTTATGAAAGGCAGATCCTTCTTGACCAACCTGATCTCCTTCTGTGGCCAGGTGACCCACCTAGTGGATGAGGACAACATTAAATGTAACATGATAGGATGAGAAGAAATGGCTTCAAGTTATACTAGAGAAGATTTCATTGAATATTAGGAAAAATTTCTTCACTGAAAAAGTAGACAGGCAATGGAACAGGGTACCTAGGAAACTGTAGGAATCATCATCCCTGGAGAGTTTAAAAACATGTGGATGTGGCATTTGGTTAGTGGTGAAGATGGCAGTACTGGATTAACAGCGTGATGATCTTAGAGGCCTTACCAACCTCCATGATTTTGTTATTCTGTGAATTTATTTAGACAGATTTAATGATTTTCCAGAAGCAAAGCATCTTAACCAAACATGTCTGTCTTTGAATTAATAGAATCACAGAACGGTTTGGATTGAAAGTGTCTTTCAAGATTATCTCATTCCAACACCTCTGCCATAGGCAGTGACAATATCCACCAGTCCAGGTTGTTCAAAGCCCCATCCAACCTGGTCTTAAACCCTTCCAAGAATGGAGCATTCACAGCTTCTCTGGGCAGCCTATGCTGGTGCCTCACCACCTTCATGGTGGTGTCCAATCTAATCCTCTTTCCATTTAAAGCCATTCCACCTTGCACTATGACCGCATGCCCTTGTAACAAGTGCCTCTCCAGCTCCCTTGTAGGGTCCCTCCAGGTACTGCAAGGCTCTGAGGTCTCCCCAAAGCCTCCTCTTCTGCAGGCTGGGCAACCCCAGTGCTCTCAGCTTATCTTGCAGGAGAGGTGCTTCTGCCCTCTGATCATCTTCACAGCCCTCTGGACTTGCTCCAGCAGGTCCATGTCTTCCTCATGTTGGGGCCCCAGAACTGAACATAGTTCTCCAGGTGCAGTCTCACCTCTCTGAACCTGCTGGTTTATGAGCCTTTTGGATTCTTTTGATGTAACTCAGGACATGGTTGGCTTTTTGGGCTGCAAACACACTTTGTTGGGTCATGTTGTGCCTCTTGTCAAGCAACACCTCCAAGTCCTTCTCCTCAGGGCTGTTCTTGCTCCATTCTCTGCCCAGCCTGTACTTGTGCTTGGGATTGCCCTGTTCCTCACACTTGGCCTTGCCAAGTGTGCTTGGGATTGCCCTGGGTCTCACACTTGCCCTTGACCCTAATGAAGTTCACACTTGCCCACCTCTCAAGTCTATCGAGGCTCCCGTTGATGGCCTGTGTGTAGACTGCACCTACAGCTTGGTGTTGTTGGCAAACTTGCTGAGTGGTTTCTCACATTTTGTGTAAACATAAAGTCACATTACCAAGGTCCACTTGAAAAATATAAGAGAGATTCTTCAAAATACCTCCAAATCAAAAATGAGAACTTTTACTGTCAAACTTTAATATTAGGTTCTGCATCTCTTGACCTTATGTTTTATATCATAGAAATCATCTTATAATGTGAATGGATAACTTTTAGCAATTGATCACAGAATGTTAACAGTGGTAATTATGCAGCACAACTTATCAAGAATCTGGATATAATCAATATGAGGTGTTCTTTAAAATAGATAAGGATAAATTAAATATATTAATAAGAAAATTTTCACATTCATTTAATATTTTTTGTTCAGTTTCTAAATAATCAACAATCAAATAGGTCTCTAAGCCATGCTGCACTTAAATATTTTATTTCAAGAAAACTTCCCTTTGATATTTTTTCCTACACTGAAAAAGTAAAAATTAACCCTTGGCTAAGAATGTTATTTCTCAGCAGTTGTTCTGAAAATGTTTAAGAACTATCGTTGACCCTGTAATAAGAAAGGATATTTTGTACACTAAAATTTATTTTTCTTTTACATCAAATGAACGAAAACATATAAAGGTGACAGCTGTAGAACCAGTTTTGCCAAAGGGCAGCAGAATAATATTTTCAGTGTGAATAATAGCTCTCTTGATGGGACCTAGACCCTTTCTGACTTTTATGCTCACAATCTAGCCACTGTTATGTGATGCAGACTCAGTTTAACAGCTAACATGAATACTGGTGGCAGCACTAGTAGAGAACAAAACCACAGAAGCTGTCTAAATTGGCGATAACTGGATTATTTTTTGTGTAATACACTGCAGTCATGGGGACTTACAGGTAACTGGAGCAAAGCTGGTCATGTGTAACTTATTTAGTGGTCACTCACTGAGTAACTTACTTCGGTAGAAGAGGAGTGATGAGATACTATCATTCTGTGGGCTGGTACTGAATTTTAAGCTAGTTCAATATGGTGTAGGAGTACAGCTGAACAACCCTAGGTGGGGTTGTTTCCCTTTTCTTCCTTTGCTGGAGGGATCACTTCTGGAAATTATCTCACTGGAGTTTCAAGTCGCAGCTGTGGTAGTTGTGAATCCATCAGAGTAATTTACTTTACTCTGGGTGGTTTTGTAGTCAGAAATAACCTTTATATTAGTAATATTGATGCTTACCTGAATGACAGAAGAGATAGACTAGAGTAGGTAATGTACAATTGTATCTCCTGTTAAAAACTAAGAAAATATATGTTAGGATGAGAAATAGGAGCGATAATATAGAGAGGAGGAAAGGTGGAACATGAGAGGGTCTGTATCACAGAGGATGATGTGTTTTGCTTGAGGTGCTTTAATATCTGTTTGGTAGTTTTACATTTCAATCCACGAGTAGGTTCTGGTACAAGAGACAATTCAAACTGACAGAGGTTAAAGGAAGGCATTCTCTTTGTGTAAGAATCTCATAAAATCTTAACTCAGAGAAAAGGCCTATTAGCCAGGTTTTCTAGAAGCTTTCCAGCTACCAGCTACCATGTAGGAATCATATGTCATACAATGAGGATTTTATGATGGTTTGATCACAGACCAATAGGATCATCTGCAATGACAGCCGGACATTCCAGTGAAATTATGTGCTGTGTAATGATGTGCCAGAAGCACTTTGATCTGGGACAATACGCTCCTGGAAGGAGGTTGTCAACATCTTAATAGTACACTTATTTGCTAAAAACAAAACGGAAAGAAGTAAAAGAGCGGTGGGTTGATATTCCTGTACTGTACTGTTAATACCCCCAAAACTGAACAAAGATAAAACAAATAAAACAATATTCGTCAGACACAGGGTCTATAACTGAGTTAAAGAGTGGGACTAGATTGATGGAAGGCATGGAGGAGGGGAGACTATAGTGGAAGGAGACTATAAGTGGATTCAGCATAACCAGATGGTCAAAGATGAGTCTTGTGAAGTGAGTGATCTGGTACATTTTGGCCTGAGGGACAATGCAGTGTGGGCCTGCATTAGATTATCAAACAAGACCAAACACAAGTGTGGGCATATGCTTGTTCCACTAGCATCCTTCCTAAGTCATTCTTTAGCTTTTATTTTTCCTGTTGCAGCTAACAGCATCCTAGAAAACACTCAGCCATGGTCTGGGTTACTGCAAATCAGGAATAATTTCCAGTGGTTTTGTTCCTGGCTCAGGAGTGGCCATTCTCTTTTACAGAAGAGTTTAGGTGTGTGGATATGAGTCATACTGGGTCATGTGGCCTCTTGACCAGATAGTAATCACCTAAATCCTGTTCTTTATCACAATCCTTAACTGAGCTGCTGGATTTTTATATTTTCACAGCCATGGAATGGATGAGAGAGAGGTATCTACATCTAAGTCATAATTTTTTCTGGGAGTATATATGTAAGGGTTATAAACAGTGGCCTGCTGTTTGGAGTCTATGCCTTCCTTTAACCTCTGTCAGTCAATGAATAGAGAGTCAACTACTGGGGAATGAATTTCCTTAGTTGACACGTATTTATTATGGGTCTACACAGCACACTCAGAACCATCATTCTGAAAGAAGTTTGAGCTTCTGAAAGGTAATTGAAAGGCAAAGGAAAAAAAAGTCTCTTTATGCCTAGGGATGACCCTGAATCAAAACTTCAAATCCAAAACCCCTTAAACAGAATGATTACGTGCATCCTTTTCGAAGGATGTTTCTACACAAAATATTGTCTTATCCTTGGAATACCTCTTTAGAGAAACATTTACCCTAAACAAATAATATAGCACACTGGTTTATGTTGTCACACTATTTCAAAAAGCATCCTGTCTGGTAATTAATGATTCTACATAACAACAACAACAACAACAACAACAACAATAATAATAATAATAAAATTAGAACACTCTCTTGTTTAGAAGTCGTTTCTCCTGTCTGTGCTCTCAGCGCTCACAGTAAGCATTTACTGTTTTAAAAACTGACAGTTCAAATCTAGCACAAACCCAAGTGGCACTAACAAGCAAATTGTTTCCATTTGTGAAACCTATTGTAGTAATTGCTACTGACTCCAGAGACATTCTCTAGGCAAGAGCAGTAATGATAATTTGGTAGCTTTCTTTTAAGTAGACTTCATTTACAACAGCTAGCAGATATTTCTGCCTTCAGGGCTGAGGGATGGTTTATGGACTACAGTAATAGCTTCCCACTTTAAATTTTTCAAAAGCAGTTGCTTTAGTAGTGAGCAAACAGCACTATGTTTCCCAAATGATATTTATTAATTATTAAAACTATCTTCATCAATCCTGATCCTTTATGAGGCTCCCAAAAATACACATGGCAAAGTTCTTGTCAAAATTCCCAGAGATTATTAATTAAGTTTAATATTAGAAAATCATAGAAAAATTTATGTTGGAAAAGTCCTTTAAGATCATCAAGTCCAACTTTTAACCCAACACTTTTAACAGATTATTTCTTGAAATTGAAGCAAGTATAGCGGGGATGTCAACCTCCTGCAGTCCTTTATGTAAGGCAAACATAATTTCTATGTACTTTCCTTGAAAGTCCAGTTTCTAGACGCTTTACCAGCTCCATTGCCCTTCTCTGAACATGCTCCAGCACCTCAATGTCCTTTATTTGTGAGTATCCCAAAGCTGAACACAGGATTTGAGGTGTCTTACCAGTGCCAGGTATGGAGGGACAATCACTGCCCCAGTCCTGCTGGCCACACCATTGCTGATACAGTCCAGGATGCCATTGGCCTGGCACAGTTCTATTTCCATTAGGAGGACCGTGCTTGATCATGTCCCAGTTGTTGATGACAAAAACTTGTTACTTTATTATTCACTGCCTAGACTGGAGCATCAGAGAGTCTTATTTGAGGAGCAAGACCAAGTTGTAAAGTGCAATGTAGAGCAAAGTCTCTGAGTTGAATAGTTTATAAAGCAATACTAGGACCAGTAGACAGTTGACTGATGCTTTTACCCACTTTTGTTTTGTTTTAAGAACTTATGTGTTGTTAAGAGATTTGAACTTCTTTTGGATCCTAGCTAAGGTTTGTGATTAAAAAAAAGTTAAATTGGTGAAGGACCTTAGTGTAGTGTGTAAATCTGTACATGTTTGTAAAGAAAATGCGAATTTGAAATCTGGTTTTTAATTTATACTTGAAACATTTTCAAAGTAGACATAAAAATTTGAATATTACAATTACGCAGGAGCTGGAGTAAATGACCATTGCGGGTTCCTTCCAGCTCAGGATATTGCAGTATTCTATGATGATGATATACTCCTATACTTTTTGGGAATCTGACCCTCAGTCATCTTTCCCATCCACAGGAGTCTTCACTGAGAAGATGGAATGTTTGTTGCAGTCAGCTGTCCATCATATACATATGTCAAACCCTTTCTTGAGGCCTAAGCTTTGAGCTCTATTTTCATGTACTCATAGGCTAATACAACAAATTAGAAATAGTTCTGTAAATAGCATAAAAAAAGAAGTAAAAACTGAAGAAAAGTGTGAACAATAATATAAACTTAGTCTAGAATGTGATCTGTTTATTTTAGCAAAACCATTGTATTAGTCTGACAATCTACATTGCAAGAATTATTGATAAAAGCAATGCAGAGAGAAGTCTTAAGCCCTCCCTCCCCTGACAATTAAAAGACAAGTGTAGGTGGCTTGCAGACTAGTGAAATGAGAATCACAATGAGTAAATTAATTAATAGACTGATGCAATTTCTAAATGTCATTTAGTCCTTTTTTTCTATCTTTTGTGATACACATAAAGCAGAAACCACTTCCCAGTCCATTGTGTTTACTTGTGTTCTATTCTTATATAAATAAACCCCATGGATTCTCAGTTCAGTAGTTATTCTGGAAGAATATTTTGGGCATCCCAGTGTTTTCTGCTGGAAAAACTGATTATTTCTTGAAATTGGAGCAAGTATAGCAGGGATGCCTACCTCCTGCAGTCTATTATGTAAAGCAAATACTGGAAAAATAATCCTTTCAAAGACAGTACATAGAAATTTCATATTTTTATACCCCAGTATCTCTTGCATTGTTTTGTCTTTGTCACATTCTTTTTATTTAAGTACATCAAGGGCATAGAGACTGGAATTGCAACTGAAGAAATTATTAATTCTAAGAAAATTATCAATCCATTTCTCAACAAAATTTGTTCCTCATGTTCATTTGGACTTAGAGGTAATTGAAGACAACATTTGAGCTTTTTAATCATGTAATGCCTAGCATTTTCAGAGCAATTTAGAATGACTTAGACACTAATTATTAAACATTCTAATTCTAGAGAGAACCTTTATTAAAACTGTCTTAATCTGCAATTTTTTAACTACAGTAAACAGGACGTAATGCAGAATATTTGAAAGAGGTCACAGAGAAAATTATACTATTCACAGTGACTCCAGTTACTTCCTGGTAACTGGTGTAATATTTATGGGAGAATATGACTCAATTTTCTACTTTCCTTCTTTTACTTTGGTACCTCAAAGAATTTCTCAGTTTCTCTTTCTGTTGAATGGAAATCCTGAAATGAACTGTTTCTGTTGCAGTCAAAATTATTTTTAGTAAAAACAGCAGAATTCAAAGTTAGCACAATGGGATCAAAAACACACCCTCTCCAAAAAAATTAGATACAGTAATATAGAAGTTGCTGACATATTATAAATTTAGCAACTGAAAGAAAATTCTGGCTGACTTGAAACTGAATTCTGGAAATAAAATAGTGCTATTTCATGAATTATCTACAAGAATAATCACTGTTGTATGACTGCCTGATGTGCAGGTACTGAATATATGTGTTGTGGTTTTAGTAGAGGGGAGGGGGCCATAAAGATGGCTCCTGTGAGAAGTTTCTGGAGTTCTTCACCATTTCCAGCAGAGCCAATCTCTGATGGCTCTGAAGATGATGGACATGTCACTGGCCATGTTTGGGCCAATTAGAAAGGTTAGTTACGCCTCTGTGATGACATATTTAAGGAAAAATCAAAACAAAATGTGCACGCAGCTGCTTTTAGTTAGAGAAGGAGGAGGATGTGAGAACATGTGAGGGAAAACAACACGGAGACACCAAGGTCACTGGAGAAGGAGGGAGAGGAGGTGCCCCAGGCGCTGGAGCTGAGATTCCTCTGCAGGCCGTGGTGAGCCCATGGTGAGGTGGGGTGTCCCCCCTGCAGTCCATGGGGTCCATGAGGGATGCAGAGCCACCTGCAGTCTGTG